>JABFEB020000043.1:11215651-11226250 GCA_019775895.2 Stomatorhinus ivindoensis
CAAGGGGGGTTCAAACCAGTAATTTTACTACCTAGCTACATGTCTGATCGGTAATAAAAATTATTTTGTGGGTGGGGGGGGGAAGGTCAAACCCATCACTTTATTGAGTAGCTACATGCTCAGCTCCCTCCTCTAGCTGAGCTCATGCTGTGGATTTTTAAAACCGGTTCAGCACCGATGCCCCCCCGCCCCCCTTGTTGACTGTAAACTCACGCGACACTGCTGAGAGGGTCATGTGACTCTGCAGAGTTTCTTAAAGACTCCAGTGAAAGGTGAACCCAGTGCCCTCTTACCACAACTGCTGTCTGAGACGAACAGCCCCTTTACACTGAGTAGCTGGTCGTCATAGCGATACTCCCCACTGCTGGCAGGCTGCAAGAGACTTTGGAAGCCACTAGTAGTGCTAGCGGAATGGCCATGGGCCTTGGTTACTTCAGTTCAAATTTTCAGGCATGTCGGCTTGGTGTACTGGACGATTCATCTGTGGATAATCCTTGGGGTCTTAAATGACCCAGCCTGATGGATTGTAAGTGATTCTGATTTTAAAGTTACTAAGTTCACATTCAACTCATGCAATCTTAAACAATTTTCTTCCATAAAAAGAAAGATTGCCGAAACCATCCAAGCTGACAGTTCAGACTGACAGTTGTGTCAAACCACAGAAATGTGAGAAAATGTGCTACGGGTGGGAACTCATTACTTTAAATGCTTTAAACCATTCTCTGGCATCTGAAACCTTTAAAATATTTCAAGGACGAATAAACAACAGGTATAGCTTAATATATTCCATGCCTGTTTCCAGGCGTAGTGCTTCATTCGACCGCTCTCATAGAAAATCCACTCCCCAAAAAATGTATCATACATTATGTGCTCATTGTAATGGAAAATGTGCTGTTTGCCCTCAGAAATATGGCACGAAAAAGCTTACTTCTGCAGCAGAAATGACTCCCCAACACCTCTGACAATCGACAGATGGTCTTCATCCTATTTTGCTACAAGCTCACCAGCGCCGCACAGAGATTAGAGAAGCCAGCTTTCTCGTTAATTACAAAAGCAAATGTTGTCAGCAAGCACATCTGGGAACAATGGGTCACTCCTTCCCTCCCATGTGAAGATGAATTTTAATATACTTTATTGTAAGCGTGGGACAGGTTTTGGAAACATAGTACATTGTTAATAATAAGTTCTTATGAAATATTCCAGAGACTGTAATCTGTAAATTTACTTCCGGCTGTGGGCGTTTCTGTGTTTCATGTCTCTGCTGTGCTACAGGGACCCCGACAGAGCTGCGACCTGGTGAAAATGCGCAAGCCCTCGTTGCAGGAAATGCGGCAAAGATGAGACAGTCCTTTAGGTCACCATCCGGCTGCTGCCTAACTTGTCCTCTGCACCCTCGAACCTCAGTGAATTTTCGGCTTATTCAGAAATGAATAGCAGCACAGTGTCCTGTTTCTGTCTGAAGGGCTCTCTGTCTTTTCCCAGGCATGCGTTACGCCTTCACAAGGGGACCTTCATTAATGATATAGCTACTGGAGGGTGTAAGTTTAACGGAGCGGGGTTTTCTCTTTTCAGACGCTCCCTAAATTAAAGCATTTTTATTTATGTGCAGTAATGTTCAGAAACTGAACAGTTTGAAGCTGGTACGGCACACCTAGCCTTATGTGTCATTATCCGGAGACTGCGGCAAGGCGCTCTGTCATTGTGCTGAGGGCAGAATTATTTCAGCCCTGTGATCACCTGCTGCGTGTCAGCACCTGTAAAATTGTGCCCCGTCTGTTTGAGATCCCCAACTGTAGCAACTTATTATTTCCCAAGAGAGATTTACAACGTGTCAAGTCAACTTCAGCATATCAGACCTGAAGCTTTTGAAATCTGTTGTACTGGTTTTCTGTTTATACAACGACTGAGGGGACAATTCAACAGTAACCGATTGCAAAAATAATTTAAGAAAACAGCAGGGTTTTTTTTTTTTTAATCTGACCTCCTGCAGATTGTTTAAACGTCTTCAGGCAGTGTTCCTGGATCCTAATTTGAGTGGTCGGTACTTTTTTAAAGCTATTGAGACAGCCCCAACCCTTTTCCAGAACAAAGAGGATCTCAGCTTTCACCAAGCAATTTACTGGTTTGTGGAAAGATGTAACGAAAAGTAACAACCAGAACTGTTCATCCTCACTTTTCAAAGTGAAAATGATCCAAGGTCACTGTGACTAGAATCATTCTTCTATTTCAACTGAATAGAGAGGAACAGGAGACATATAATTACAATAGAGGTAATCATAAAAACTGATATCAGTGGTAACATTTTCCGGCAGCACTTTTAATGAATGTCACGTCTATAGGAAGCTCACACATTCATAATACATTATGATGCATTCGTAAAGCATTATAACCATCCATCCATCCACCCATCCATCCAACCATCCATTTTCTGAAACCACTTGTCCAATTCAGGGTTGCACAGGGTCCTAAGCCTATGGGCACAAGGCAGGAAACAACACAGACACACCATTCACACAATGAATGGTACCTCACACCTCTAGGACCAGGGTTCGAGTCTCTGCCCTGGTTCCTTGGTTATGGAGTTTGCATGTTCTCCCCATGTTGTCATGGGGTTTCCTCCAGGTACTTCAGTTCCCCCCCCCCCACAATCCAAAAACATGCCGAGTCTGATTGGAGTTACTAAATCGCTTTTAGGTGTGAATGATGTGTGAGTGTGTGTGTGAATGGTGTGTGAGTGTGTGTGTGAATGGTGTGTGAGTGTGCCCTGTTATGAGTTGGCACCCCATCCTAAGTTGTTCCCTGCCTTGTGCCCTGGTATGGGTTGGCACCCCATCCTGGGTTGTTCTCTGTCTTGTGCTCATAGCCTCTGGGATTTTATCTGATAACTTGCTTGTGTTTAAATTTGTTCTCGATGTCATTTGCCTGGTGTCCATTGTTCCTGACACTATCTTGGATAGTTGCTTCAGTGGTTATGCAATAGTGATGCCCTCAATACCAAATTTAACAGCAAGGCATTACATCATGTATAGCCTAATAAGCTTAACATGGGCTGCTTTGTTGAAGTTTGCATTGCTGATTGATTGCTGTTAATTGATACACAAGCTGCAAGTGCACACTCACCACACACAGTGCACCTGTCATGCCCACAGGGGTAGACTATTGCCACGTAATCAGCAGGACAATCCAATCGCTACTTACAGTAAGCCGATCGCAACTTCCCGGATGTTGCTGCCATTTTCGAATGTGCCTTACCGAGCGTTTTTTCCTGTCTCCTGTTTGTCCTGCCTGCTGTGTCCTGCTCTGCCGTCTTGCCTGCCCTACCTGCTCCGTCCTGCCCTGCTGCCCTGACGATCCTACCCCGCTTCCATCGTCATCTCCCCGTCCCGTCTATCCGTGTAGGACTGACTCTCTTGGTGATCGACCTCTGCCCGTTTTACGACGTTTTACTGCACTTTCCCTCTGGCTCTGTTTGCACCCGGCTTTCCTAATAAAGCTACGTTCTCCTACGTTTACGGGGTTCGCCTGTTCCTTGGCTGCACAGCGTGACACCACCCCTGCACTTCCGGTAAATACCGACATTTCCGTTAATCGCTGCACATCGCGAACTGACAATTATGTAGCCAGCCTAATAGCGAGACACGCGTCACGAACCTCGACTCCCACTTCTCGCTGTAATTATCTTGTTCTCTGCTGAAAACGGACCTGGAACGGCGATGCGAAAGCCATGTTCTTGGAGTCTCAGTGTGAGCACATTCCAAATGACACGGAAAAATTTAGAGGGAAGCTATCATTAAACCGAGGCGTACATTTCCCTCGTTAGCACTGGACATGCTGCGATTTCTGCTTATTATCAAACTGGCTTCACAAACTCTGCCTGCCGGTTACCGCAGTAAAAGCTAGTGATGCACAGGGCAGTGGTATCCATGATCTTCATGTATTTTTTTTTTGTAGAAAGCTGTCAATACAAGAAGATCATTGAGACTGAGCATTGGCAGACTGAGAAACAAGGCTTGATATATATGGTGGCCTGCTCTGATGTCCCATGGGTGTCTGCTGGTAGATTTTAAGACATTACACCATGCTCACTTCTATATTCAACAGAACCTGACGTAAGAAGTGAGCTACGCTTTCTCCAAAGTCAACTGACGGGCAGGATTCCCCGTTGCTGTGTAACATGCTCGTGTTGTGAGAGAATCCACGTGGCAAGCCGAACCACAGGAGCGTTCGGCAGTAATAAGCACCACTATTGACTCGGGCCAGTCCATTGGTTAATGCGTCTGGACTGTATGCTGGCAGAAGCTGCTCTGCGAACATCTATTCCCCCATTAGCTCATTTGGCCTCGTAATAAGGGAGAAAAATCAATGCCATAAATGGGAGCGTTGTTCCTGAACTGAAAGTCATCACTGCCATTAAGCGATGACTTCTGGGCCTGGAAATTGTATCCTTCATCTCTGATGCTGCATGCCGCACACTCAAATGCGACATGGAACACGGCGCGCCCAGCTACCCAGCTATCAACATCTCTTGTGCAAACGCCCTTGAAGCTCTGAGATCCACTTCAGCCATGACGGTTCATTAACACCTGGCACTGCAATTACGCGAGACGGCAGCAGAACGGTCTGAGACTGGCAAGTCAATACCCTTGGCGGTAGACGACGCAGTTATACTGAGGCGTGTAACCCACTGTGTCACACTGTCATTACCCACAACTCCACACTCCCTTCCTCTGCCACTCGCCATTCATGTTTCTTTGATTCTTCACGTCTTCCCCTCCAGCAGAGGCTCAAATGGTGCCCGCTGGGATATTCTGCTAAGACTCCAGTCAGCAATAAGTAAGGTACCGTAAACAGGAGCTCATTATGCTCGAGCGGGTGAAAATGAGCAGGAGAGGCTGGCGTCTGCATAGCTGACTGCTCTCCGCTGCCCCTTAATTACCCATAGGGGCCGTTTGTTGCAAAGTCCACATTTCACAATGTCATGTTATTACAGGACTGCCAACTATCTCGCATCTGGCGTGACACTCACGCTTTCTGACTTTCATGCTCACATGATCTGAAATCTGTATTATTCCATTATATCCCTAAAATTAGCTACAATCAAAAGCACTGGGGTGGGTCACAAACCCTACAGACTATTTACAAGGTAATAAAACTGTTACATACATGTAAATGCCAGAATTGAAAATGTCACGTCAGCCAGCCGTCCAAAGTTGACAACTCTGTATAGGTGCCTCAGACTGGTAGCATTATTTTGGTAATTTCCTTCTACATCTACAGTACTGTGAACTTCTGTATGCTTTCTGAATTGAAGTTTTCGATCAGGTTGTTAAAAAAATGAACGGATAGCATCTCTTGCTGCACCACAAGACATCATTTTTTTGCATGTTACTGTGTAATAAGTACGTACTTTCCCCACAGTATAGCAACTTCTGGAAAGTTCACTGAGGAACAGTTCCATCTTCGAGCATTATGGTATGCAGATATTACTGGTGTAGACTGAATCTACAACATTAAATCTGATATGCAGTCATCCCTCCAGATTAGTGAATTTAAGATGCACTAAACAGGTATTCTCAAACCAGGTATGAAGAATAAAATTGCATGCATTTTAATGGCATGAATATGTCTGATGGCACACAATTCAAAAATATATAAACAATATCAGATATGATTTGGATTGCATAAAATCATATAATATGATTTTATTAGTGCCATTTAATATGTATTAGTGTGTTTAATAATACTATATTAATGATAAGTTATTTTTGGTAAAATTAACTTTGAGATCTGTGCCTTTTGGCTTGGGGACGCTGTATAGCTTTGGATCAGTAACCGCCCCCCCACCCCCCCCTGTGGAAGGTCACATTTTTAATAATTTTATTAGTTTGAAAAATTGCATTTTTAATAACGTGCTGAACTATTATTTGCAAATGGTCACATTCTTGAGGTTGTTAACCATTAAAGATTGTGAAGAGGTGACCACTTGAATCTCACTTCAGTGTAAAAAGCATGACCTTGATTAGGTTTCACAAGAACCGAGTAGACAAAGGGTAAGAATTTGAGCCTGAAGCTTAAGTTAAATTCATTACAGGATTAAGCACCACCTACAGTAAAGTCCCATTTAAAAGTCCTTCCATTCATTGATTATCAGTTGAGCTGTTTTCTGATTAAGGTTCAAATTATCGGGGCCTTATTCAAGAACCAGAAGGAGACGAAAGGTTCTGTTCTGGATGTGCTATTACTGCATCTCACACACACTCTCTCTCTCACACACACACACACACACACACACACACATACACACATACACACAGGTTTGTAATTATGTCTTTGTCAGAGTCATTCATTTCTATGAGGAAAACTAATGCCAACATGACGACCCTAACCCCTACCCAGCCTTAACCTCAACTATAAGTAATCAAACAAAATATGAGACTTTTGGCATTTTTAGATTTTTTATTGCATTCACTGATCTTTGTGGGGACCTGAAAAATGCCCCCCACAATGTCAAAATAACAGGTTTAACAGGTGGGGGACATTTGGTCTCCACAATGTAATATAAACGTAATTCACACACACACACACACACACACACACACACATTGCAAGGTGAGAAGGTAATATCTGGAGAAGCTGGCTACCCACAATCCCCTTATAGACAATTAAGATGCAATTAATGCAAACTTAATGACAATGCTTTAGATTTTCTTCATCATTTTTTTCATTGCATTCTGATTTAATTATGCAAAAACACATTTTCATGACATTTTTAAAGTTATAAAGTATTAGGAATGCAAATTACTTTTCCTGAACTAGACTGTATTAAAGCGCTCGTGAAGCAGGGAATACCTTCTCTTTCCGGGGGCCTCAAACCATCAGATCCGTGGAATATTTCACAGGGAGGCTGCTGCTTGGCTTAAATTAGTGGGTGACAGACAAACTCTGCCTGACCTCGTTCCCCCCATACATTTTGAGGCTGTTAACTTATCAATCTCAGAGCCTTAACTTCTAGTTTATGGCTATGTTTGTGTTCTTGTGCCAGAGTGGCGATGACTCAGAGTTTTCTGGGGTTCTATTTATTGAGGGAGAGGACCATCGCTTCAGGGGTTTCACTGGCAGAATATATAGCTGCTGTCACACTATGATAATGGCTTGATGTGCAGCTCTCCCCTGTCCTACCAGTAAAGAGAATCATGTGATGGATGAATGGATGGAAGGATGGATGGATGGATGGATGGATGGATGGAAGGATGGATAAATAGATAGATGGACAGGGGCTGATTTAATCTGAGGATTCCATTTTTATGAATTACATTGGCTAAACAGAGAACTGGTCAATGTAGTAGGGAAAACAAAAATTAAAATGAGTAACAAAATTAAATTTGCAGAATGCATAAATGGTAGTCGGGTGACATGGTTGCACTACTGCCTTACCGCTTCTGGGGTGTGTGAGAGAGAGAGAGAGAGAGAGACAGAGAGAGAGAGAGAGAGAGAGAGAGAGAGACAGAGAGAGAGAGAGAGGTACCCCAGCGCCTTGCATCAGCCCAAACATATGCAGTTTGGCTAATTGGTGTCTCTAAGGGTCTACATTCGATCAGGGGTTCTCAATCCTTTTTGATCAAAGGACCCCCTGTGTTCAGGAAAATATGTTTGCCTCCCACCCACGGTTATAATATTGTTTCTCTTTTATGCATTTTTCAATGATGTCAAAAATTGACAGTGTTTATTAATATAAACATATTTGACTGTAATTTTTTTGATTATGACTCAAACAGGGTTTCACTCCATTATGTCCACCAGCACTCGTTTTAGGTAGCACTTTATTTGGTAATGCTTTACATTAAGTGTCTGTTTTACATTCATAATGCATTCATAGAACATTCAGTGCCACTTCATGATGCATTCATAATGCATTCATAGAACATTTATACACAGCATGCAAGTACACTTTAACATCCTAACGTCATGATCCGCCCGGCCGAACCTCGTGCGTGCCACGCCCCCCTCGTAACCTCACGTCTGCTCCTGATCTTGGCCACCTGCTGTCAATTCGTTCCTGCCTCTCCTGCATGCATTTAGTCTGTGTTAGTTTTCCCCAGATCCGGCGTCTGTATGATTCGCTGTGTTCGTGCGTCGTCTTCCCCTCGATGTCTTGTCCTTCTTCCCGCTTCCTTGCCCGTATTCCCGACTCCTGCCTGTTGTTTACCTGCCCGACTCCGACGCAACGTGACGCCTAACATCCCTTAATAGTTTTAATATGCGTTAATAACACACATTACATGATTATACAATTATAATGTTTGTTATTAATGTATATTACAGCTGGTAAGGGATGTTAGGATGTGAAGGTATATGAAAATTTTATGAAAACTTAATGAATACATTATGAAGGTGTACTGAATGTTTTACGAATGCAATATAAAAGCATTATGAAGGTGCAGTTAATGTAAAGTGTTACCGTTTATTTAAAACAGACATAACTATTATAGATACCTTCATAATGCATTGTAATGCATTCATAATGTATTATAAACACAGCTATAAATATTTATAAAAGCGCATACATCGTAGCCATTTTTATTATGCATTATGAATGCTTTCAGTGATGATGCAGTATAAATGCCTTAATAATGCATTATGATGGTCAGTATACTGTATTATAAAGGAATGTATAGTCCCATTTCATTGCTCTACACTTCATGCTTCTGTCCTGGGTTCGTCATAGCGTCGGATGTCATCAGCCAATAGAATGTCACAACAAGGGGCTAAGTCTAAATTAATAGAGGAAGTGATGTCACTGCTGAAAGTGCAGCACTACTGAAAGCTTCAGAGGCGCTGCCTGTTATTTTGAGCTTTAATGGTTTTCCTAATTTCAGCTGCAAGCATTTGTTGTTAAATCAAAAGGCCGACAATAAACAGCAGGACAAGGAAATAAATGTGTTTAATGTGTTGGTTGAGTCTCTAGTCGAGCTATTGAGGAAGTGCCCGGGGTTTGTGTCATATCAGCAGAACGAGGCGGAAACAGTGACAGGTGGGGGGGGGGACACAGCCATCAGCCACTCTGCTCCCAAAAAAGGCCCCCTCAGATGTGCTGGGAACAATGGGTTCGCCACCTCCCCACCCCCCCGGACATGTTATTGGCACAGAATTGGGTCACTGGTAAATGGGTCAAGCAGTTCTGGGATGGAAGTTTGGGGTGTGTTAATTGTGCTATTTATGCATGATGACAACCTCACCTGACGCATGTGTGTTTCTGCTTTGCATGCTGCAGATATGCATTGTGCCTTTTTGGGGGATGTGGGATAGGGGGGAGCACAGATTATTAATAATTGCCCAGGATGCGTGGACAGATTTCTATCTGTGTCAGTTTCCTGTGATTTATGAGTCAAAGCAAGTCTTCCAAGCATGAATGTGGCTCCAATGTATTTAATATTTACCAAAGGTTCCTTTTTTCCATGAGCAGGAAAAATAATCTGGCTGAATTAAAACACAAAGAAGACCTGTAACCATGAAACAAACTGACTGGCATGTGTTTATGTATCTGCAAAGATGTAATTAAAATACCTTGTTGTGGTTAAGGTTAGTTCACTGTAGTTCATCTTTATTAACATGATTAAAGCTCAGTGCCCTGAAGACTTTGAAATATTTTTCCAGGCCATTATTGTTATATTTCCTGCCCTCAAATTGGCCACATGAGATATAACTGGGAATATATAATTTATATTGTAATTGAAGATCGTGATGAATAATTCCCACTGATAATAGTTGCCTCTGTTGAATTTATCAATCTGGTTTTAGGTTGTATTTTTATTTTAGTGTCTTCCTGTCTGGAATGTCAAATGCCTTCCGGGGACTGTCTCCAGGCTCACTGTGATCTCACCAAACAAGGAAAGTGGAAGATTAATAGACGGACGGATGGATTTTGCTGATGATTTGCTTTTAAATGACGCTAAATTAATTGGGGGGGGGGGGGGGTGGATTCAGGTCAGGTGTCATGATTACGCAGTGGATGATACAGTGTAAATATGGCTTTCATATTTTTCATTTGCACCTTGGATGTGAGTTTTCACCCCACCTCCACTTAGTAACTAGTCTGATCTTGTTTTCCTTCCCCTAAGCCTGCGCTGCTGAGGCAGTTACCCTCCTGGGTGATTTCCAGGCGATTTTAGCTGATGAATGTATCATTTAAAGGTTTAACAGAATACCCCGCCGTGTCCCAGCATTCCACACCTTCTGAAAAAAAATCACCCTCGCCTTGAGTATTTCTGTCGGATTCATGTTTTAATGTGTAATTTATGTCTCTATTCTTCTGGGTAGCTTTTTGGCCTGGTTAGGTGCCCGCTCTGCCGCCCTGAGTGCCGTATTCCACCTCAGAATTGCCTCTGCAGCCGTACGCACGCTTCATACTGGGCCGTTAACAACCGTAATGAGTCTTCGCTGAAATTTTGCTCTGCTCAGAGAGAGAAATCGTGCGTTGGCCGTGGCCAGATTATTGCCCGTTTCTGTGTCCCCCCCCCCTGGTTCACAAATTCCGCTGACTTTCTCGGAGGTTTGGTTGCACGTCGCTGCCTAGTAACACATGGTCGCCATGGCTCCGGG
>JABFEB020000043.1:11226350-11238799 GCA_019775895.2 Stomatorhinus ivindoensis
CATGCCAGTAGCTCTCCGAATATTCTGGCAACCCTTGGCTCCCGGTCTGGGCCCATGTCACTAGACAACAATGGCATCCATCCCCTTTAAGCTACGACTGAAACATGGCAGAAACATCCAGAAATGTTTCATCGCTGCAGCTTCACACGAAGCTCTCAACTCAAAACACTGAATGTGCTCAGAGCTCCGTTTCAGACAGGAAGGGTGACTGAGTGCGTGTTACTTTTTCATTAGCATGAAGCTCCGTGCCGGTTTCGCCGCGCATGTTTTATTTCATCTGCGGTGCTTACTTCGCTTTCCTTGTAGCACGTTAGGCAGCTCGAAAGGTGCTATATTAAGAGAGCAGGTCATGTTGCAGGATATAAGGAAGGTAATCTCAGGGGACTTCATGATGTGTCACAGCTCCTGCGACAATTTATCTGCAGCGAATAGATGCGTCTTTTTCAAAACATTGTGCCATTATTCCATGGGGTCAAAATCGGCCCGAGGTATAAGCAAAGCAAACGGCTGAGTAGGACCCCAACTAAATTACGGTTGCTGTCTTGCTCTGCTCAGCAGATTTTTCCATCAGCCCACCCCTAGCAAGACGCTGGAATTTAGCTTTTCTTAGGTCCCCAAAAATGCTTGGGTCGGCCTTGCACATGGTCCAGAACAGGGTTGCGGTGTAAACTACCTACAGCCAATAGCATGAAGTTTTTGCACTTCAGCATTATGGAAGCCGCACCACACGCTCACGCCCTATTTGTGGGTTGCTATTCTCTCGTGATGACAGATGATTGTGGTTGTAGCTCACACATGCTTCCCGCGAAAACCTGCCAGCCTCCAGCAGAAAAAGCAGTAGCCAGCTTGTCTGAAATTCAGGGCAGCCCAGTGGGTCAGCCCTGGTCGGTCCCCCAGACCTTAACGGAGTGTTTTCTGATCACAGACATTTATTTATTCTTTTGAGGACTAAACGGCAATCTGACCTGGGCCTGTATTTACGGACCGCTGTCGAGAATTAACCCCCCATTAGTGAGGACTGGACATCGTGGGGGTGGGGGCAGGGGGGGGGGGGCCCACATGGGATGAGACAAGTGCCTGAACCTCCTACCGTTAGCTGATGGGACGGAGGATTAAGCTAAGAGTGATAATATGGATCAGAAGTGTCACATTGCAGTGTCACATGGTCCCTCATTCAATGTCACAATCACACTTTTTTTAGGGGATTGGACAGCATTTTGGGTCCAGACTTGGGTCGGGGGCAGCTTAAATCGGCAAAGCCACGAGCTTGATCTGCACTGATGTCTCTGGAATCCCCTGCACTCAGATGCGATGTGCATGTCAGCTCTCCTCTTCAATTATACTATGTCCAATACAATGTGGAATCGCGTTTGTATGTGATTTTCAGTCGGAGAAAAAAGCAACACGCAAACTACAACACAATATGGTCTTAGCAAAAAACACAACATGCATGCACAAACAGCTATCCAAGTGAATGATAGTGATATCTGATTCATAAACTAATCATTGTTTTGAACCGGTTCCTCTCAGTGAATTGGTCAAACCAGTAATCAAATTTTTTCTACATCCACACATTTGTTAATGTATTATTATTTATTATTTAAAGTGCATATAATTACATTATTGGCCACTAGCAGCACTGTTTGGTAACACTTCACTCAAGGCCATGTTTTTAGTCATTTATAAACACATTCATAACAAATAATAATACATTCAAAAAGCATTATAAAGATGGATATAAATATTTATCAAAAGCCGTAACACATTATACATTATGTTTATTATGCATTATGAATGCAAAAAACAAAACAAACAAAACAAAAACTTAACTTGTAGCATAGTTTATTTTGTAAGGCTTTTCTGGATTGTACCTTCATCATTGACGACATGCCCACATAGATTCTGAGGGAGGATGATAAAATGAGTTCAGGATGAGTGCACAGTCATCATTAAATAACCCTCCCCACTATGGTCATCCCCAACCTTGGGCAATGGCAGGGGGTAGGAGGGGGTGAGGGTAGATTGATGTTTATGCCACTGGTGAAAACTTTTGTCCATTCATGCTTTTCCAGCCAGAGGACACATTGCTGCCTGACTGGCGATGCCACATGTCACTATGGCAACCGCGAAGCTCCAATCCACCTCCTCTCATCACTTATCTGAGTCTTCCCCAGTTGTTGCCACTGAGTCGCTACACTTCAATGTTGTTTTAGCAGTAGTCAGCAGGACTAATTCAGCAGATACCAGCAAGCTTTGTTCCACATTGCATGTTAAATGTTGTAAATTAATATGCATGTTTGTGTATTTCTGTTAATAGTGACTGTCATGACCATGTAATATTTGCCGTGGAATGTGTGTGTTTAATTAGTGTGTAACTGTGAGCGTTGTGTTTTTAGCTTCCCAATCTGTGTTGCTGCTAGTATTAATCCGATTATAGTCGTTAATAAGGAGAACAACTTCCAGTTTTAAAGAGCTGTTATCTCCTTATAAAAATGACTCACACGCCCGCCATAATATGTTTATTTGCACTCACTGTGCGGATCTGCTACGTGGAAAAGGGTAGTGGCGTGGCACAGAACGAACAAAGTGGTGATGTCATTTTTAGCACGCGGCGGATAGCTCTCGCCGACGTTTGCAGTTTCGTTTTGTCCGGATGTCGTTTGCAGTGTGCGGCACCTTTAAGTGTGTTTGGCATCAGAGGAGGAGTTTGCCGTGTAGCCGCTGATGGTGCTCCACCCCACCCAGACTAATCTGAACACTTTCGTCTAGATTTAAAAAATAAACGAGCGCTTGGCTTGGAATGTATCTGGGCATAGCGGGGGGGGTTTGGCAGCTGGGCCTGAAACCAACTGCTTCCTTCAGGGGACGACAGCTTATTGCATTCAGGGGCTGGCTTTTGTGGGTCAATCCCATTAAAGTGCTCTGTCCTTCTCGTTCTGAATTATGCCATGTGCAGGGGATCCCGAGGGGGGGGTCGGGCTCTATGTACTCTGCGAGTGTTTCCCTTCCGGAGAAGGACACCTTGGTTTCACCCGGTTTGTACTCTGTTTTCAGCGGACTCATCGAGAATGAAAAAGGCAAACCAGAAAGGCTTTCAAAATCATCCCTTTGCAGCTTAGGAAAGGACATCTGGGGTGAAAAAGTTTAAGATGAAAAGACACTTTAAAAGATTACTACAATGAACATCCCTGCACAGTTATCATGCAACGGTGCTGGAACGTAACGTAAGGTCGGGGAGCTGGCACAGAGCCAAAGACTGAGCATATTCTAATGAAATGAGCCTTCATACCCCGCTGTCAAACAGTCATGCAGCAGGAGGGCTGGTTGGGAAATAAGAAGATGAATTTTCAGGAAGTCTCGGGGAACAGAGCTAGCAGTGACGAACGGGAAGCTGACAGGTGAATATCTGTGAATATCTTCCCAGAGGTGTGAGGTTGTGCTGCTATCCACTGAGTCACTGTTCTGTCCTTCTAATGAACCGGTGACTGTAATTAACGTAATGTACTGGGATAAAGAAGTTCTTCTAATTTTAAATAAAGAAGGAGAAAATTATCCTTCCTGATGCCGCATAAATGGTGAGATGGCAAGAATGAAAAGCAGAGCAGACCACCGTGACCGTTGTCAGCCCAGAACCGGATCGGATCAGGCACTGAGCCGGTGTCATTTACGGCACTTTTGCTGTCAGAAAGGGCCGCAATCAGGTTTGACAGAGAAACCCCAAACCACAGTGCTGAGAATGCCCCCTGATAGGGACAATCCCAGGGTGGACTGAGCGGGGGCGCTGTGCTGCCTTCTAACAGACAACCCAGGGAGGTGCTGCATGCAACCAACCAAATGAAAAAAAAAATATTTGCATGGGTCTTAAACCCATCTCATACTGCAACCTGGATAAATGTTGCTTTACAGGAAATCTATAGCATCCCTCGATGGTGAAAACAGATGGGGGTTTTAGTGTGTTCTACCTTTCAGTACTGAATCTATAAGTAAGTGTTCATGCAGGATCCTATCTGGTACCAAAAAGTAAATGATAAGAGTATAATTATGATTTTGATATTTTTAGGTGCTGTCACATGGATACTGACTCCTGAGGTTCAGTAAAGAATCCATGCATTTCCAAAGCCACATTATTTCTGTTTTGCTGCTTTTTCCCCGCCAGACTGAAAGCGCTCTAGTCTACTGATTAAGTTCGCTAATGCTTAAGATTTTAACTCGTAAGACTGCAGTTTCCATCTTTACCACATCCAGCTTTCCCTGCCTCGTGCTCAGTCCATTCTCAGTCCACGTTCCTGTAGCCGTCCTTCCTTTGGAATTTCGGAGTTCCTTTTCCGGCATGGTAAAAACAGCCAATCCTCAGCTCATCCTCTGTACTGTATTTAGTGACCTATGGGGTCCATCTTCTGGCACCATATGCTTCTCCTCTTCAGGTGTATCTGTCCATGACGCTTTCTTGGCAAGTTAAGGAACTGCTTTGCCATCACCTCCTACTGCAGAGTTTGATATTTTGTCATTGTCATTGTCACCCCTGTAATCATCTGCCGCCTACACAACCCTATGTCTCTGCTGCCCAGTATAGCTACCCCTGCCGTGACCAGTTTGCCATCGGTGATTCTGCCAGGAGCTGAAGACCCTCGGCGACAGGAACTCCAGGGAGCCCTTAACCTCCGTGACACACAGAACCCTCTTTGCCTTTGCCCTGCCCAGTCCTTCCAACAGTTGCTCAATGCATAGACAGAGACACCATAAATAATACTTATGTAAGTCTGATAGAAAGAGCTATTGGAACAGACGTACGAGATAGGATTCTGACTGATCTTATTGTGCTGACACAATAGAACTTTGAGCCTTACACTGACACTGTACGTATTTTTCCCACCAATCATTAATGGTTTATTGTTTTGGAACGGACATTTTACTTTTTGCTATGTGAACCTGGAATCTCCAGAGGATACAATAACCTGAAACAGCAACGCTGCTCATATTTCCCTTATGCACTTCCTATTACAAATTTTTATTTATTAATATTTAATAAAAAATATTAGATGCAGCTTTAAAACTGATAAAAAATTGGCTGGTATCATTCTTATTGGAGAGCCGTGATAGGAGCGCTAATTAGCAGCCAATGGGATTTGACCCCTACCCCTGGCAGAGCTGCCCCTGGCAGAGTTGTTATGGCATAAATGCTATAATAAAGTAAATCAACTCAAAGACTGTGTTAAAGTAAGCTTTAATAGCAGCTTATTTTAAGGGTTTAGGGCTAGCAAAATATTAGTTGATAGTGGTATTTAGAAGATTAACACACTGCGCACGTGACATAAATTTATACAAGCTGCATTCACGAACTTCCTCTGGTTTAATTACTCCTACTGGGGGCACATGTGTAAACCACAGAGAGAACTGGATTCACGGGACTGCAGTTGCATTATTATTCACAGTACTGCTGCGCGTCACAGTGTGTTGGGTTTCACTGGGTCAAATGTCACGGCACGTGTGCAAGCTGGCTGGGTGCATGACTGTCGTGCACATGGCAAATCTGCTCTTTAAGGGGCTGAGACCTCACAAATCACCCCCCCTTAAAAATAACTCCATCCTGTGGCTTTTTAGCCAATCCTATGCCCCCTTTCCAGATCCATCGCAACGATCTGCCCCAACCGTCTGCCTGCAAGTGATGTGTAACAGTGACGGCCTGTCTCCTTTTGTTTGGAGCTCTTTGCCCATCTGCCAGGGCATGTGCACATGCAGATAAGACGATTAAGGGCCCAGTGCGTCCACAGTAACCGTCCAAAATAGCACAGGTGGCCGGGACTGTATGCCGCAGCCAGAGACAGAGCTGTACCCGTGTGGCGATTTGAGGGCACCGTATGTTTCCTTTCAGACTTCAGTTCTGCCAACACATTTTTCCTGTCACTAATGTTTTTTTCTGAGATTTTTTCAGGCAGATGCTATTTGCACCCAAGTATCAGTAGCCAACAATGTCTTTTATTATTATTATTATTATTATTAGGGGTCCAAGCACGTACTGCTGGAACCTTATTATTTTTACTATTATCATTGTTGTTGTTATTATTATGATTACATCTTTTATATCTATATCCCACGTTGGCACCTTCAGTTATTGAAGTGACATGTGACCAGGCAGCCTGGGGGTGTGGAGTGAGGAGGCCTGGAGTGGCTGGACAAATAGAGGGCCAGATGCTATTTGCACCCGGGTGCCAAAAGTCATTCTTTGTTTTTTTGTTTTTTTTTTTATCCTGCTCTGCCCCTCTCAGTATTTGCCCTGAAAACAGAGAATCTGTGAATACAAAACAGTCAAACCAGGAACCGGCAATTTCTTGTTATAAAAGTAAGGCAAAGGAGGGACTCATATGAAAACAATAAATCTGTTTTATTTGTTGCGTAACTGCACATTGGCCAGTAATGCATCCTCATTTTGCAACATTGTGGAGTGTAAATGTAAAATAAATGTAAACAACACCCCAACTATAAGATACAGGCATATAGCAGAATGAATATGTAAATAAAGCTTAAAAAATGCTCTTGAGGAATTCAGGCTGAACTATGCATGCATGTTTCAGAAGTTTGTAAGCAATTACACAAACTGTGTGGGCACCTGGGGTCTGTTTATATGATGCAGTGAAGATACTTCACACGTCGCATTCGCCCAGAAAATGTCTGACACTCAGTTTTCCTAGGAGACCTCGAATCCGTCCCCTTTTTGACACATTTATCCTGAACCAGCTCTTTGCCAACTGGCCATGGGATAAGTGATCTGGCCTGATACAGCTCTATTTATTACCTGGTTATATTGTAATAAAAGAAGCGACATTGTGATTTATCAGGGCAAAAGCATAACCGTTGCACTATTGGAACTCTTTACACCTCAAAAGGTTAGCTTGATGTTTAAGTTACGCAGGACAAAGATCACATGTCATAATGGCATCGAAGCTGCACACTGCTACTGCGAGCTGGGAAGTGCTGAGACAGCAACCAGCCGAAGCGTCCCAGTCCACAGTCCCTCCCCCACAGGCCCTGCACAATATTAAAAACGGACAAGTCAGCCGTTAAAAGGCTTAGCATAGAACCAAAATGGCTACCATTAGAGCTAATTGGGAAGCTGGGCATTAACAGAAATCTATAGACAGCAATCTATGGAAGACTAGAAAAGTGACAGCAGGCCCATATGTTTGGCGTGGGAGGAACGGTCTGGATTGCATCAGAAAAGGGAGAAACGGCAAGTCGCCCTTTTGCACAGATTCTCCTCCTTAGTCGACCTTTGTTAGAGAAGAAAATGGCCGAAATTTATCTGTGGAGGCAGAGAAGTAAGCAATACGTTTAAAGTTGGCAAAAATCAACTCCATTTACAATTAACAAATTAAACCAGTTGCGAAGTCTACTGGTTACTCAAAAATAATGCTTCAATAAATTTTAAATAAGCTTCAATAAATAAATTAATATTTTTAATATTTCTTTCAGTACATTTTACTCAGCCATTATACAATCTATTGAATTGAACCTCAGATTAACATGCATCTCAAAACTTCACTAGTTCGCCGTTTCAGACTGGAAGTGGGGTTTTCGACTCAAAGGGGAATCATAGTCTCTTTTAACTGAGGATCAAAATGACAAGACTGTAATCAAATGGCATACATTGTACAGCCTGAAGATTCCACCAAGTTAGGTTTTAAGCCAGAAGATCTTTTACCATTACATGTAGTCATCTGTCTGTATCAGAATAAACCCACTCTCACTGTTTTCCTCTCCCACATGCAAATAGTAGTGACACAGTACACACCATCCTTTGATTGTTTGATGGCGTTGACAAAATGTAGTCATGAATAAAAATGCTGTGCTATCTATGGCCTTAATGACTGTGCCAATGCGTCACGGAAAACCCTCGACTAATTTCCGTTGAGGCCGCCGGTATTGTGTTCCGTTGCTTAATAAGCCGGTACAGTGCAGCTTGGGAGCATGGTGCCTGTGCCCTAATTCTTTGTTCCAATTCATACCAACAATAATTCTATTTATTTATTTATTTTGCATTATTTTGGCTGCGGTCAGGGTTCCGCTTCGACCGCTTCACTGTGTCCTCGGCTAAATATATCGGCCAGGTTTTGTGGCTAACTCCCTGAAAAATAATTGCGCGCACCAAGCAAACGCAGGGAAGTAAACAGACTTTGTATTCGCGAATTGGCATGAGGCAACTGGAATTTGTTGAGGCCATGCAAAGTCATGGAGCAAGGGCCGTAATCAGACCTGCAACCCTGAAGGGGTGAAGTTGCAATGCCAACCACAGATCCATCTTGACAATCGCTCTACTAATGTAAGCCTACCTGTGAGAGCAGATTACGCCAAATACATGGGCTCATTTTGAGGACGCCACTTGTATAAAAATGTATCATCATATTTGTTGTTGCAAACAGCGTGCCTGCTGCTGCATGCAGCTTAATAGAAAATTATATACTGTATGGAAAACACTTAATTGAATCTTCTGAATAAACTTAATCTGAACGTCGAAAGCAATCCAGTGGCACAAATCCATGCCTGTAGATGTTACAGAACAGACTGCAGTCTATTTTTTTAACTGTATCCTCATTTAAACTCTACTCGCTGAATGGATGCCTTTCAGGGGAAGAAATTGAAGGTTCCACATATTTGGTTACCTCTCTGTTGATGCTTAGAGATCCAATGCTCCAATGGACATTTCCAGTAGGTCTGAATAAACTGCTAAGAAGCTTTATTTTGTTTTATGTACCTTGGGTGGTGGGGGGAGGGGGGGGTTAGTCTGGATTTTGTAGGGCTGAACAGCTGCACGTTAAGCTCAGAGAGTTTCTTTATCTTCGGGGGATTTCCAAGGCTATAAGAGACTTTGGCAGAGATTATGCATGACATTTCTTCACTGACGGTCATGTTACTTTTTCAAGAAGACTAGAAGACCCACCTATTTATATTTTTCTCCACCAATCCCAAAAAAGACGTGCCAGGCAAGTATGTTTGTACTGAAGCTTGGCTCTGTGGGAAATCAATGAAAGCTGTGTTCTACTGTCACGGGACAAGTCCATCAAAGCGTTTCATTAGCGTGCTAGAGCAGCCCTCTGAAATGCCATTGTGGAAAAGCTTATGGTGGGTAATATGCAGACCAGACAGACTATTGCAACACTACATTATTGCATATGGAAGCATCCATTCTCTCATTTTTTGTACTGCTTATTAGCAGCAACAGGCTACACTAATTGGCTGGCTAGGGGTTTGGTTTTGGCAAAGAGAACGCTAAAATGTGTTTCCGTCTTGTGTTTCTTCCTAAGGTGGGATTTGCAGCCAACCTGACAATAGCTTAGCGTGGATGGTTACACCAATGACACACTTTACCTGAGGGTTGTCATAGATACATTTCTCAATATAGCACGATGCAGAAATTATTCTTTGAAATATACCCCTGCACTAATAAGCATGTAACTTGCATTACTCCTTATAACTAGCACAATCACACAAAGAAATATCGCTAAAGTTTCACTTAAGGCCATGTTTTTAGTATTTTATAAACACATTCATAATGTATTAAACACATTCATAAACATGGCTATAAATGTTTATAAAAAGACATAACATGTTATAGCCATGTTTATTATACATTATGACTGCCTTATGAAACTCTCATCTACAATGCACTAAAGATACCTTTATAATGCAGCACCAAGCATCCTTAATACCTAAACCGACCATTATAATGCATTATATCTTGTGACATCATACCGCAGAATGGAAATATGAAGACAATCTTTCCAGCTTGTTAATCCTCACTTAAGGAAGATTGTCAGATATTCCTGGAGTTAAAAGTTTGGTTTAAGAAGAGATATTGACGTTATTGTCTGTTATATTCCACACATGGAGCACGTGATAACCTTGGTTTATCGTGGCACATTTCATTTTATCTCACTGTGTTGGGTAGAGTAATTTCAAGTGTATAGCTTACAATATCACAAAATAGCCCAAAGTGAGTTATGAAGAAGGGTCCATGGCTGGCAGTTCTGTCGTTTCCGATTCTAAAGGGGTCTTGTCTGCATATTGTGTGGTCTTGGTTAATCCTCATTGGCCCCCATAACCACTCAAGTATTACTGCAACTTTTTTGGCCAAATCCACTTGTTCACCTTCTGCCATGATAATATGATTATACTTCTGTGTCATCTCCATGACATCCATGCCCTTCTCTGTGTTTAGCCCATTGGTTGGTCTTGTATTATTTCATGCATAGTCTACTCTGATTGGCTTTTGCTTTGTGTTTTTTGAGATTGTGTTTTTTGGTTCTTTATTACCATTGTGAGACCATAGCCCCTCTCTCCTCCTATCAAATCAGAGAATGAACTTTATGTTGAAACCAGAGCAGATATTGACTGCCACTGGACTTGTAGGACACCCTACCTTTCGGGGATGAATCACATGTTGTTGAGGACATATGACGGTGTAAAGGTCTTCCTGCACCAACTTTGGGATGCCTTCTCACTCTGGAGAACGCTGTCACTCTAAAAACCCGATCAGCCCAGAACACTGTCTTGCCTTTATGTCATTGTGCCCAAGCCTGGCCAGTTTCTCCTGTTTCCAAAATTAACTACAGACAAATGAAGAATATGCGTTGAAAAAATTCCAGAACACAATTTGCACTGGGGAATAATATTTACACATAAACCCACTTGATAAATGTATATGTATATGCCATATTTAGGGGGGGGGGGTCAGTGTGCAGCTCAGAAGGCTAAGCCACAGTGATCAGAAGGTTGCTGGTTTGAGCCCTCCTTCGACAGAACAGTCACATGTCTGTGGGCCATCGAACAAGGCCCTTAACCCCCCCCCCCAGCTCCCTGTGTTCTCCATATTGACTACCCCTTCACTGTAACACTCGAGATTGCTTTCACCTGCATGAAGGGCAAGATGGGACAAAGAGAATTTCCCCATGGGGATTAATAAGGTATCTCTACCCTAATCAGACCAGGTTGATTTTTTTCTCTAGAACTTTTAGTCTGGAAACAATGACACTCGCACACGCACTCAAGTTTGTAATTAAATCTTTGTGGGGACTCTCCATTCGTGTCTATGGGGAAAACTCCAATCCCAACCTGACAACCTTAACCCCTACCCAGCCATAACTTTAACCAAACAAAAGACTTTTAGCAATTTTAGTTTTTTGATTGAATTTCACAGATCTTTGTGGGAACCTGAAAAATGGTCCCCACTACTTCAAAATAACAGGTTTTCATTACATTGAAGGGGACATTTGGTCCCAACAATGTAATATAAACCTAATCCACACATAAACACATACACACACACACATCTAATCTGGTGATTAATAGCACTGATGTGTTTGGTCTGCGATACACAAGGATATGTGTGTGTGTGCGTGTGTGTGAATTCAAGTACAATATGTAAATTGGGATACTGGCAGAGTTTAACTCTAGTGACACTCAAGGTTGTCTTGCTCGCGGGTTGGAGAGAGATGTGTGAAAATTGCTTCTGCGAAATCTTTATCTCTTTCTTCCGTGAAAGGTGGAGTTTACAGCATTCAGAGTCAGGTGCGCTGTAAAAATTCAATTGCCTTTGTGTGTGTTCTCATATAGATAAAGTATGACTTCAAACATTTTATTATTTTTTCAATGCCAGTTTCTAATTTCACTGTTAGTAGGCAGGGTAATACCTCTACATATTCTCTGCTGCTGTGCACTCCTGCTTCACTGATTGATAGGCGATTAGATGTTAGATGCAAATATAGAACTTTTTATAGGCGTCACAGCAAAAGCAGAGCTATATTAATGCACCTGCATGTAAATATTGAAGCAAATCTATGATTGGTCAGTCTTTGGACTGGAGCCTTTTCTCCTTTGGGAGAAATGCTGGTGCAACAAGTTGGGATTCATGTTTATAATGATAATCATGAGCAGGACGTATAGCAGCAATGCATCCCAGGGTGAGACAGACATACAGTATCTAACACCCACTAGGGGGGCCCTAGATAATCCAAATTTTTGCTATGCTCGTACCAAGAACTGGCAGGAAGCAAAAATGTGGATTGCCTGGATGGAGGGAGCAGAAACATAGACTGGGGGACACGAGGACCAGGCTGAGAAACACTGTCCAAACCTGACCAGATACAAGAGTTTATTGCTGGTTATTACAGGTTCAATCGGACTGCAGATGTGAGAAAAGGAACTGAAGTCACATCAAGAAAAAGCTGACCTCGTTACACCTAACAAAACAATATTCGCAAAACTCCCTTTTAAAGCACCCCAGCTGTAACATTTTTATCTTAATATGGCCAGCAGCTTAATCAAAGGCAGCCAGGTTTCATTACCTGCCATCATGGGGGTGAGACTCATTGATTTAAGCCCGCCTCCTTGCCATTGTTCTAGCTTCTGCAGGTTCAAAATTTCTTTGACTGTATTTACATTCGATGTAACTCCTG
>JABFEB020000043.1:11238848-11254595 GCA_019775895.2 Stomatorhinus ivindoensis
TACACACACACACACAAGTAAAAATGGTGTTTAGTTGTTGTTTAGTTTCTGGGATCTCAGGCTTCTCATCAATGTGGAGCTGTGTTTATCATATACCTTCAAATAATTTTTAAAAAATTTCATACTTCGATGAGAAACAATTTTGTCAAGACAAAAAACAAAACTTTTATGTTATGTTCAGTGAACGGCAGCAATTTTTTCCCAATAGATCCAACTATGTGGCCTATTTCAGTATTGCAACAGCGCAGAAACAAAATTGACAGCTTTCTAGAGTATGGTTTAGAGTATGAAGACAAAAGTAGCATTAGAGATATTCTCAGTAAAATGAATCACAATACTGAGGAACTGAACGCTTTGAAATATTATATTTCAAATGCCCAACCAACACCCCCAGGGACACTCTGACACAATCTCTCTGATCTTTTGACTCAAAAAAATGTGTTTTTGTTTACCAGACATTTACACATAACTCAGTAATACCACATTGTCCTGCAGCATTCCATAAACTGATTGAATGGCATTTAAAATGTTTCCTGATTCAAATCAAAAGCATTAGGGTCTTGGGTCAAAAGTCATATGCATTGCTATTGTATTGAAGGACATGACTGTGGTGTCAACAAAACAATTAGGGGAATGTCTCAGAGAAATGTCTTTAAACATCCCATTACAAACTTCCGAAGTTGTCTAATGGTGTCCTATGATAGATGGACATCTGGTTCAAGATGTCCCCTACCTGGTGTCCCATGCGTCCTTGCATCTAGTCTCCTGATGGCTCTATATTGAATATTTGGTTATAGTTAATTGACAGTTGGTCACGTTTGTTGATTTGGTTTAGTATCTGGCTTATGCTTCCAGTAGCTGAAACCAAGTGACAAATTTGTTCAAGCAGTGCAGATTTGTTCTTACCAGTTTGTGATCAAGTAACAAGGTCGTGTGGATTCAACTGAGTAGAGAAAGAGAGGACACGTTTATTGCACAGCTGCTTATCAAGTTACTGGTACTACATGTAAACTGTCACACAAGTTTAATAAACAGCCCTACTAAAGCTCTCTCCAGGAAGCAATTGTCAATAAGGAACAATATTAAATATAAAACCTGAATCTTACCTAGAAATGTTATGAAGGCAGGTGCTAGGAAATTAGCTGAATTGTAACGAAGATTACTGTGATGGGGTGTGATGATTGTAATTAAATTGTAATAAACAGCAGATATCACCTTGTGGAATGTGGATTCACTTCTCACCCTTGGCTGTATATGTGTGGAATGGGCTTTTTGGGACATGCCTCAAGCCCAGCACAAATATTTGGGGCAATGAGTTTGCAAAGGTAGGTGGATGAGTTGTACACAAGCATCCCATAGTACACGATGTTCCAAATCCCAAAATCTCACCTCTTTTCACACTTTCAGGGTCGCATTAAACTAAAGAAAATGTTTGAAGAATTAATTTTTGCTATGAAGTAACATGAAGCTGTCAGTCCATCTATTGAGATGTATTCTAACACTTTCCAGTCACATTCTTGCTAAGATATGATCTATTGAAGCTTCTGTATATGTGTTCAGTAGATATGCCGCAAAAAGTATTCATGCTATTCTGCTTTTGCTTAAACTTATTATGGGAATGTCTCACCGATGGAACATTTCTGCTTTTATACTTCCGTTCCTTTGTTTCATTTTTCCTTTTTCTCTGAAGCCCACTACCCATCCGTTCAGTTTGAGGAAGGTTGGTTTAATTAATATAGTTGATATTCATCTATTCAGCCATGAAGTGCTTCGCCTTTCGCGATAGCAGCACAGCTAGCAGGTAAGACCACACCTCCCTCTCTCCCCGGCTGCAGACTCCAGCTCTTCTGTAGGATTCCGAGGCATATAATCCTTTGAGATTTAAATAAACACACTAAACACAGGAGTTATTAATTCGTGATTCTGGAGCACAATTCTAAATTCAAACATGTTTTTTTGCATTCTGTATTTACCTTTTCTGAAATTGTTTAAAATGACTTTCTCAAGCTTGCCGAATGGCAACTGCACAAACACGCCCCTGATTCTAATCGAGCCTGAGCACAACGTGCACTCTGAATGCCTGAAAAATCACCATGGGCAATTGCAGATTCCTCCATGCACACGCTCCTTCCAAACTGCGTAGCGCCGCATCAAGGCCTTTCAAGTCCATTCTGCATGGATGCATAAGCAGTCTCTTGAGTTACTGTGTTGCTGTGCCATGGCAACAATTACCATTAGCATGCATGCGTCTTTCACAGCCTCCCTAGGGGTGCCTGGTATGCCGCATTTCTCTAGCCTCGCATATTTATCAGTGGCTTGCATTTTTAGCTTGCCGGCATTAAGGAGCTTTGCTCTGTCTGGGGGTGTCTGGCAGCAACGAACATAAAGAAGACAATCAGAAGAGGCTCCGCTTGTGGGTTTCTTTCGTGCCGTTGACTCGCATAGGTAGAGGTTGAGAGGGAAACAGGTGTGCAGTGTATGTGGCAGGCACATGCTAATGAGCAGCGTGGGAAATATGCTAATTCCTTTAAAGCTCTGCTCTCACCGTGCATGCAGATAAGCTGCCTCTTCCACGTGTCCAGGATCACGACCCAGAACAATAGCTTTTATTGGTGGTCTTGCCGCACGTTAAGTGGGCCAGAGACAGGGAGCGATCCGCCACTGAGATTCACCACTGTTTCTTCGCTTCGTGAGGTGAAATGGAAGGTCCGTCTTCGAGATTACAACAGAACTCTGCAGGGGAGAAAAAGCAAACATAAAAAAAGCCTCGCAATGCTTTCTTTATACGAGACATAAACATAGGCTGTGAAGTTCACATTAGTATGAGCAGCGTGTCTTGCTCCAACCAAAAAAAAAGTTCCTGGGTGTTGTACAATGGTCTGGGGTCTATACAACTGTCTGAAAAGCTATACAGACAGTCCCTGAGTTAAGACCGTCCAACTCACAGACAGCCCATGCTTGCGAATGGACTGCCATAAAGCCTTTTATATTAAAGACTTGGGTTAAATTCAACAGTTTGTAACAACAAATGCTCACACAACTTTAAGACGTTTATGAAAACATTGCAAGGCTTCAGCAGTTCGTCGGCTCGAGGTACAGTACGGTACCGTATGCGGCTGCTTTTATTATTATCCTATAATTATTGCTATTATTATGCACTGTATTATCATTATGCTTCCATTTACCTGCAAATTTGACTCGTTCATAACCTGCAGAATCCCTGTAGCTATAAGCTTCTGCCATTAACTATCATCGGCATGACAGAACATGCCCCTAAGGCCCATGTACAGGAAAATCTCGACTAATCTAAACCTTCCGCTGATTTTATTTATATAGCTTTTCAGATGTTGAGTTCCAAATAATGTTTGTATGGCTCATGGTTTCTCAACTGTCTTGCACTTATTACCGGTCACTCACTGCTGGCTTATCCTAGCAACACTCACCCCAAAAGCTGCCTGCAAGTCGGCCGCGTGCTTGTTTTCTATTTTATGCCTCGCTTGGCGAGTAAATAAACAAACAAATAAATAAATATGATCTGATGGTTAAAGACACTGTAATCTGAGTGTAATTTGTCATCTGGAGCCCTGTTGTGATTTGTTTTCTCAGGATACTTGACCTAGTGTGCTTCATGAAGCACAGAGTTTAAATAAGGAAGGAGCTGGTTTAAATGGCAATGTCATGCAAACAAAAAAATAAGGTTGTCCTTCGCTGTTGGAGACAAATAAGCTTTCACAAAACTCCTATTAGTTGCTCAACTGATTGTTTGAAAAAAATGAAGAATATAGATGCATATTACCCAAGATATATAGATACTGTAGATAGATAGAGAAGGGGGGGGGGTGATTGCATCGGTAGTAACTGCATCTATGGATAACGTTCTTAGAAACAGATGTGACTTTCTCAGGGATCCGAGTGAAGGAGATGTGTGGATGACTGAGCAGCTGAGGTTCAGTAAAGTCTATTTGCTCCCAAATTAATGATCTAAGAAACCTTTTGTGCGTGCTCCAGTGTGAAACGTCTGTGCAATGTGACTCAATCCACAGCCAGCCCTCACACTGTTGTAAAACAGATTCAATATTTCATTTGTTACACCTGGTGTGCATTTTGCAGTTTTATGTTGTTTGCGGGAATCTTCAGTCTTTTTGAACTGCAGTTGAATGTAGATGCTTCAGATGATCTGTTTTGGATGCAAGTCCTTTGAAGTTTAAATTTGAGTAGGAGCCTGCAAAGAGATGAAAATACCCAAGAAGGGAAATAATGAGTCAAGCCAAGAGGGATCCAGTCTCACCAGGCTTTTCTGATGCAATTCAGCATCCTTTCTAAGCCTTTAAAGTTCCCGTTGCATTACTTTTCCAAGAAGTGCACTATGGCTACATTTTAATACTGCTATGTCTATTTTTCTATTTTGTTAATTGAATATGTGCTTTGATCCCTGTCTTTTTGCCATTTTCCATACTTCGTTCATTAGGATATTAACATCTGATCAATAAATGTTTGTTTTTTTTAGTTAGATTGCAATAATTGCTCTGCTGTAGTCACATGACACATATGATGTGGCCTTGAACCATTAATGAGACGCGCGCCTTTATCACTGGCTTTGCCGTACCGTGGCCGTGAACCATTAATGAGACGTGCACCTTTCTCATTGGCTCTGCCGTACCGTGGCCTTGCTGATCTGATCAGGAGAGAGGACATAACGTCATTTCATTGTTTCGGGGCGTTGTTCCTGAGATCTCACACTGTGGTCACATGATTTTAGCTTCTCCACCAACCCATATCTCTAGCAACTGCTCTTCAGCAGACACCCATCTCTCTCTCTCTCTCTCTCTCTCGCTCTGTCTCTCCCATATATGATATTTCATAAGCATCCAGAGGCTTTTTTGAGACAGTACATTCAGTCCCCAGATCATAAAACCTGTTACATAAAACATCCGGGCTACATACAATGGTTCATAAAAACAAACATACTCACTACTTTGTGATGTTCATGAAAAGATTGCGTGGCTTTAGCGGTTCGCAGGCTCCAGGTACAGTACAGTTTCACGTGTAGTTACTTTTATTATTACTTTAAAGTAATAATTATTATTATGTTCAGCATTATTATTTTTCCGACTTGCCTACAAATTTGTCTTGAAGCGAATCTGGTTCGTAACTCATACTCAAAAAAGTGATACCAGGGTTATATGCATCGTGTGACTTAGGTCATGGTTAAGTGTGAGTATTTAAATTTGTTTTCTTAGATTTAGATTGTTCTTTTTAGATGCTATTCAAATACAAATACATGAAATTATGATAGAATATTGATGAACGAACATGGGATCAGTATGAAACTAAAGTAAGATTATGATTATTTAATACATTAAGTATGAGTGTACTAATATTTGTGCTCCCTTCAAGTGTATTGTTAGCCAATGGGGAATAGATACCATAACTTAGGAATATAAATTATGGTCATGTGCAATATTAGGCCTACTCATTGTTTATGGTATAGAGCTGTAACCAGATGAGCTCAGTGTCCAATAGTCACACGCCTATGTGGTTACAAAATTGGGGAGAGATTTAGGCACCATCTCCAGCTATTACCACTTCTCCTGCCACAGCCCAGATGCCTTACGATTGAGGTTTGCCTCTGATGTGAGACAATCATGTGTAATAGACAGAGTGTTACTCCAAATTCCATGGCAATCAGATCTAAACCCTGAAGGCTGGTATTTGCTGCAGCATTTAAATTGGACATTCCGAGGAGAATGTTTTTAAGCGAGACAAATCAAACACTGTCCTGATCCCTATGCAAACCCAAATATTTATTATTTAATTCCTTTAAAGCTTTGAATTCAGAACATTGTATGCTCTTCAAATATTAAATTATTCCGACTGGCAATCTTTTTCGTCAGACAACTTAACGTTCATTATAGAATAAATAGTACATTATATTCCACTTTGTCCCTTACAGGAAGTTTCTGATTTATTCTTAGGCATTTTATAACCACAAATAACCATAAATATCATTTTTCCCCCTTGGCTTTTGAGCTACGACCCCATGCAGAAACTTCCTTGAGTATGACACATGGCTGACATTGCTGTCATATTTGCAGTTGATTGCTACAGAGTGCTGCATCTAACCATATAGTTTGTAATGGGACTACAGTTGAATTGCACAACCTCTGGTTAACATAACATCGATTCCCGAATGTTCAAATTGTCAGTGGTTTCTTCCCTGTTGTTATTTTAAAATTAATGATTACCAGAGCCTTTTTATGATCAGAGAATGTGTAAAAATGTTCTCTCTTTGTCCATTATTGCTACTTTTGTATATTTATTGTATAACAGGAATGAGTTGAAGGAACACAGACCAGTGGAGATCTGTTTAAGTAAGACTATTGATATAGGATTGATAGGGGTCTCCAGTCACAGAGTGGCGTGTTCTTTTAAAAAGCTATATAAGCGATGTCCTGATTTCTCTTTACATTTATTGATTTAGCAGACACTTTTATCCGAGTGATGTGCAGTTGAAAAGCCGTCAACTCAGCCAGTCCCTATAGTAACTGGGGTTAAGCTCAAGGGCCCAAAGGTGAAATCACTCCAGTAGTCACAGAATGCGAACTAGTGACCTTTTGATCGCTGACACAGAGACCTAACCTGCAAAACTGCACACCGCTTTGGCCTACAGTCAGTGGGGCACCCTGAACACCCACTAGCATTCAGCACCTGGCCCAGTTCTGCAAGGGTCTGCTTCATTTGACATCAAAACCAGCGTAGAAAGCAGACTTGCACTCTCCCTCCAAACGTCACGATCAGATGTTTTCCTTTCCAAGGAAGGTCAAACAGGCCCCCGGGGGGCAGACAGGCGCAGGTCCCAGATTTTCATTTTTGCTTTGCCAGTGCCGCGCTGAGAGCCAAACCAAGATAAAAAAGCCGAGATAAACTAAACAGATTTTATTAACTCCGAGGCCCTGTTCCATAATGCCAGTGGTAATCCGTAGCAACTAGGAGTGATGCCTCACTTGGGGGGAGTGAACATGGGTTACAATGAGTCAGAGCAGGAGCACAACTGCATGAGTGTGAAAACAAATCGATGGGAATGTTCAGCTTCATGTTCCTCCTCATACGGTATTACGGTTTTAGCACAGGACACCGAATCCAGTTGAAATGCATGGCATTTTGCACAGAGTATATGTATTTTATCTTCTTTTGCATATTTAATCAATATCAATATAGCAGCTTCACAGCAGCATTTTCAATGATGTTTCAGTGATGTTTCCTTTTGCACTACATCTGTCTCGTACCTGGGACTTTATATTTTGGTTGATCTTGCTCTTCTGTTGACCTTCCTTCTCCTCTTGCCAACGCGCTATAGCAAGCTGGGCAGATTTTACGCCTGCTCTAGCGATATCAGCAGTTTCCAATATCCGTTATATTTTATCAGCTGATCTCTCAATGTTTGTGAATCAGCCGACCTCATGATATATGCGTATATGATTCATTACTGTAGTTCATTCACCGAATAACAAGCTTACATCATTTTCTTGCCTTTTTTCAAACGTTTCTTCCAGTTATTTAATACCTAATAATTCAGTCATAGGTACAATGATTACAAAAACAGCAACTTTTTGCATTCGATTGACAAAAAAATAAATACAATAATTACACCATTTTCCACAATGCTGATCTAGTCATGGTGAGGCTGCATACTGTACTATGAAACACAAGGTGCACAATCACCCTCTACGGAGAACTTACAAACACCATTTGGAAACCAAATGCTTTTAAACCCAGAGTACCTAGAGAAACCCTGTAACAAACAGGGTTTCTCCAAAGTCCTACACCTACTATCAGTCTTCGTTCATTTCATTATGCTGGTAATTTGCTATCAGAAATTCAAGCCTGTTATTCAAGAAATACGCGCTCACCTATCCTCAAGGCAGTGTGGGGAGGCCAAGCCGCCCAACACCGTGTCTTTGGGCTATGGGAGGAAAATTGCAAACTGTACGCACATAAACATGGAGCCAGCAATTAAACTTCCAGACCAGGAGGTCTGAGGCCACTGAGCTACTGAATGAGCTCCCATGCTGCACAGATATAACAATAAATCACTTAGTACACAGGTTTGTTTTTTCCAGGACAGAGGTCGCGTCTGCTCTTAAAATGAGTTTTTGTTCTTCAAACAACTCTGTATTGCTGTGCCAGTTTTCATGCCACTATAGGCTGTGCATTGTATATAGATCGTATGACAGTAAAGACCTAGTTGATTATGGGAGCGTTCTGTGTTCTTATAATTCCCAGAAGCTGTTTGAGAAGCAGCCCGACAATGTCATACCATCTCTCCCCTACTGCTCTTCTTGGAATTCAGGAAGTTAAAACAATAAGTTGACCTTTGAACTCTACTGACAGAGTGCTTATACTGAAAAGAGGCAGTATTGGAGCATTTAAATCTAGAACGTATATTTGATTTGTGATATATGGGATTAAATGTGTGTATGTGTGAAATCCATTTGGGGAAGGCCCTTTTCTGTTCCAGCATGACTGTACCCCAGTGCCCAAAGTAAGGTCCATAAAGACATGGTTGGGTGAGTTTGGTGTGGAAGAACTTGACTGGTGCACACAGATACCTGACCTTTGGGGTGAACATGAACGGAGATTGTGAGCCAGGCCTTCACATCCAACATCAGTGCCTGACCTCACTAATGCTCTTCTACTTGAATATGAAAAAACTTCCATTAAATGTGTGTATGTGTAAAATCATGCATGATTTCAAACATGAAATCCTTCCCAGTGTGTGTGTGTGTGTGTTTGTGTGTGTGTGTTGGGGGGGGGGTTAGAAAAAAAATGTTCAATTGGCAACTTTTTTTCAATTCACATGAAACTAAACTTTTATTTATGATGACAATGTGAGTATCTGTTTCTCCTCACTGGTACCGCAACTCATCACTGTTTCTGTTGACGGAAAGGAAAATATATAATAATAATAAAAATAATAATAATAATAATAATTTTTCAGCAGTTTAAAAAGCAGTTTCAATTAAATCATCTACTATAATAAGACTTATTTAACATTTCTTAGCATATTACTCTAACTTTATTGCTGAAAAGAAGCTGGACCAACGATGTCCGACAGCTTCCCATCTTTTGAGAAATTCTCCTCAGTTTGCCTTTCGCATGGCCAGTCCTGACAGCCGTTGGTTGCTCATGCTTGAGCTCAGCCACGTCTGAAGTCCCTACATTGCAGAGAAGAGCCTCAACACAGGAACACAGGTTGTGACAGGCGAAGTCAAAAATAGCTTGAGCACACACCTCATGTCTGTCTGCAGAAGAGTGTCACTGGCTGCCGTTGTAAGCGTCTGTCCAGGTTGCCTGCATTTTCTTACCAGGATTCTTCTCCACCTGGCTTGCTAGCCAACCCAGATACTGAGCAAAACTCAGTGGTCTACAAAAAAGAAACTCTATTTGTGAACACAGTTTTACCCAGAATGCTTTTATACATGATAAAAAGAGGGACTAACGCTATCTGTAAAGTTTATCAAATTATCATCAGTTACATTAGCTACACTTAATTAACTCAATAACAGGATCCACAACACCGAAACATTATTAATTGTTAATAGCTGTTAAAAATTCCATTAACACACCATATTCACGCTATTTTTTAAGCATAGTGAATTTACCGGATTTACTCATCTGGCCTTCAGCAATGTTAGTCATCGGCACTCAGATGTTTTGGTATAACGGAATCAATAACAGTCATTAAGACAATGAACTTAATTGTGGAGTGGTAAATATTTATTTTGACTGTTATTACTACTTGTGAGACAAAGGACTCGAAGGCAGGGATCAAACCAGACCATCATGAGGGATCAAAAACAGAAAGCTAGCTTGGAGAAGGACATGGGCAGACAGGAGGAGCGACGTCAATGACCAGACTGGGGTTGACGAGACAAACAAGTACTCGAATACAAAGACTAACGAGGGGCAACAAGCAACAGGTGTGGCTCATCAGGGCCATTTTTGGGTGAAGACCGGAAACCCATGCACTTGGAGCTTCATAGAATGGACTTCAATGGCTGAGCAGTTGAATGCACGCCTCACATCACCAAGTGCAATGCCAAGTGTCAGATGGCGTGACGTAATGCACACTGCCACTGGGTCTCTGGTGCAGTGGGAATGTGTTCTGTGGAGTGACTAATCACGTTTCTCTGTCTGGCAGTTTGATGGACAAGTCTGGGTTTGGCAGATGCCAGGAGAATGTTACCTGCCTCACTGCATTGGATCAGCTGTGAAGATTGGTGGATGAGGGATAATGGTATAGGGTTGTTTTTTAAGGGTTGGTCCTTAGTTCCAATGAAGGAAACTCTTAATACTTCAGCATAACAAGATACTTTAGGCAATTCTATGCACCCATCTCTGTGGGAACAGTTTGGGGAAGTTCTGTTCCAGCATGAGTGTACCCCAGTGCCCAAAGCAAGACCCATAAAGACATGGTTGGGTGAGTTTGGTGTGGAAGAACTCGACTGGTGCGCACAGAGACCTGACCTCAACTCCATCAAACACCTTTGGGGTGAACAAGAACGGAGATTGCCAGCGAGGCCTTCGTGTCCAACATCAGTGCCCAACCTCACAAATGCTCTTCCGGGTTGAATGCATAAAAACCTCCACAGATAGACTCCATAAACTTGTGGAAAGCCTTCCCAGAAGAGTGACAGCTGTTATAGCTGCAAAGAGGGGACTAACTCCATATTGATGTCTACCGATTTAGAACGGGAAGGCTAACAGTTCCTGTAGCCACGTGTCCAAATGCATATACAGGCTGAGCTACAGGCCAATTGGATGCTTGAGCTAGAATCTGGAAACACTGGAGAGGAACAGAGATGCAGATCACAGATCACTGTTCATTCATGGTAGCTTTGCAATTGTCTCTCTGGCGTTTCCTTTCCATACCTTCCCCAGCTTATTTGCTCATAGTTTTACGCCCATTGATTTTAAGTCTCATGCCTTGCTGCTGATGGTGGTGCCAGGCGGAAGCAGGGCTTCATTCCCCCATGCAGTGATTAGCTGTCAGTGATGCTTGGGTATTTTCAGATTAAAGCGCAGTGACTTGTCATCGTCCATCCATCCTCTGCTCATCCAGTTCCAGTTCGTGGTGAGCCTGGAGACCGAATCCAAAACTGTAAAATATTAAACTTTTAACGGTCTTAACAACAAATCATTGGTCAAATGCTTAGGAAGAACTGAAAAAATGCAGCCCCGTGACCTGTAGGACTATTTCCTTGTCACTGCTCATTGCTACAGTGAACTGTAGTGGGAAAATGCTGAAAAGAGGGAAATTCACTTACAGTCTTCTTGTACATGAAGATAAAATTATGCAAAGATGTAAATGTTTGATAGAATTCAAACTAACACATGGGTTCAAATATTTTGCACAATATCTTCTGGGTACTTGCTGTTGAGGCCAATAAAAGCTGAATGTTTTGCAATGTTTGGGTTTGGTTTATATTTTTGGAGAGTATATCAGGAAGCCCAGGGCATGAAGCTGGACATCCTGGACACGATGGCAGTCTGTCACACAGCAATGATGATGCTCACAAAAACCTGAAAACTCCAGACACAGAGAGGCAGCAGTAAAAACCAGGTGTCTGGCTGATACATTGCATTGGACCTGCTATAAATATGTTACGTAAATATTAATGCCTCAGTACTAAGCACTGGGCCATCATAATGTCCTGACTCTTCATCAAGTTTAATTCATGTGATTGAGAAACACCTGGGATAATGAGATCGAAGAAGAGCAACAGGATATGTTTGACTAACAAAGTAGGATGCTTGGTTCAGTGAGTGAGGAAGAAGTCTGAATAAAAGTTGAATATATCAAAAATACATTCATGTCTTCCTGTGTTGATATTTTCTGCCCACGGATGATTTTTTTTCTTACCTTTTCTCTGTGGAAATAAGCTACCAGCTTAGACATGGAGACTGAAGAGCTGTTGGGCAGACGGACTTTTCTCTTTGCAGGCTCAGACGTTCTCAGAAGCTCAGAAGCCAATTACCTGCACAAGTGGGCTGACCATTTCTGTTACAATCACTCTCATCGCACTCCTCGCAGGGGGTGTGTATGAAATCATGTAATTATATCCACATGGGCTCCATTACCACACGTGAGCTTTTGTACATATGGGTATTGGCGGATCCTTCTATTTCCTCCAGCGCAGCAGCTCCCCCATCCAAAATAGCATAATTGCCAGTGATTTGTCTTTTTATTCGAGCATGTTTTGGAGTTGATCACCCCCCCCCCTCCACCAACATCACCCCTGCCTGAAAAGCGTCACAAACATGAATCCATCACCCTCAGTGCTATGAAAAGCAGGAGGAATGACTCGCATGTGATGCGGGAAATCAGGATGTGAGCACGCTCCTGGGCCAGAGAGCAGCATGCCGCTTGGCACGGCAGACACGCGGCGTTCCTGCAAACCTTCCGTTTCCAGTTTATTTCAGAAACTATAATAAAGCGTTTCATCTGAAGCACGTCTGCAGTCGACGTGGCCCTTCTCCATCCAATTTAATTCACAGCTCCTGGAAATATTGCTTAATTCGTCAACTTCAGTCAGAAGCCGGGCGATAGCCATCGGTGTAATTAATGGGCTAAATTGACCCGTTCGCCCTCATTAGCCATCAGCCGTGAAAACTTTCCAAGCTAACTGACTCCGTGGTTGCCTCCCTTTGAAACGCCGCAGACCGCGCCAGTATATTATGCCGCCTATAACTGGAACATCGTGTTGCGGCAAAAGATCATATATGTGTTGAAATCCGTATCATGTTACCGACTTTAATGGGCCATTAAACTGAAAGAGATCCCGTATCTGAAGCACCAGCGTCCGTTGAGATGGTGATCGGTCCCATATGACATGGAAGCTGGACGATGGAATGGGGAGGTGGGGTTTATCAAGCACATTCAGGCCAAAGATCTAATGAAATCCTGACAAGAAGACTCCAGGTACAAGGAACTACTCTCTAGCAAAAAGGCTGCTTTGTTTGCTTAGCAATTAATAGTCAACTATAGGTGCATGGTGGGATTTGCACCCTGATCTGGTCTCACCCCCCCCCCCCCCATACGCAAGCACGCAGTATGCAATGGGAATCTAATCTGATCAATGTGGTATGACGTCTGATCTATCTGTACATTTGCCAATAAATATTTGAACCACGAGATATGTGTAAAAATGTGTTTCCCCACCTGATAACACAGCAACGTAACCTAGAACATCCGTCCATGTATGGCTTTACTACTTCACTCTGGTCTGCGTGCCCGACATCTCACCGTGGCCTGCTGTGTTTCTGTGCTTTGTTAGGAATTAGTGGCTGAGTGAGTCCACATGTCACCGAAACAGTCCCCCTCAACCTTTTGCGGGTTGTCCCAGAATTACCCCATAACCCCACCCCACCCGTAACACTGATCATTGACCAGAGGTGGGCTTGTGCACTGGAAGGTATGATTACACATTATATCACCATGGTGACAGCCAGTGGACTCGGCCACCATGGAAAGAATACACGCTGCCCACAGCGTTTCCTAAGAAGCACACCAATTAGCAAGGGAAAAAAATCGCACAGGTTGTGTAACTATTATGAAATATAGGTCTTTTTAATGAAAATATAACTTTAGTTACAGTATATACAGCCATTGTTTCAACTTTGCTTTGCATTTTTGTTCTGTATTGCATAGAAAAGAATAGACATGACATTTTATCCATCTTTGTATAACTTTACAAATCTCATCTTTCCTGTCCCTGCTGCCCTCCGTAAAACAGCGTGTCTTGACGTTCCGCACACCAACGAAAGCCCTGCTGTAGATTGTTTTAAACATTTCATGGACGACCGAGAAAGGGCACAAACTTGACCTGAATAAGAGTCACTGCTGTCATTATCTCTGCACGTGGAGTGCGGGGGGACACAGTGGTACCTGGCAGGTGACACAGTTTGAAGTCCTGATTTAGTCCAAGCATTGCACTGGTCTGGTATCTCAAGTTTGTCTTGGGGCAGGTGTCACACTCTTCGCAATTTAGTGTCAATATCTCAGCACGGAAATGGCAGTCTCTTCAAGGACTTGTGAGGCGGATAGTTCAGGCTCAGGAAGGAAAAATCCAGACCAAGATTTTGTTTCAACCAACCGGTTGAGCCACAACTGAGTCACGGTCACAGAGTACTGAACTGGTTGGTTGAAACAAAATCTTGGTCTGGATTTCTGTTTTCGGGGCCTGATCTATCCAGTTCTGCTGATTGCCTCCAGCATTTCCCTTCGCTCATAAAAGAGATCAAGATTCAGCACCAGGATATTTTTGGGCTGTAACTACAGATTTAAAAGCCTTGATATGCGCAGAAGGATGTCTTGATTCCATACATGAACAGGTTCCACCTGTATAACAAAAAATCAACCTCATTAACATCCAAGGCTGATAATTATGCAACAACACAATTGTGTTTGCATAAATGCCCAACCCGAACGAACAGATGTGTGTTGGTATCATTTATCTGTCACTGAATTAAGTGTATATTTGTATGCAAGTGTTGTTGCGCATTTTCTTGAGCTCAGTGGTTATGGTTAGATGGCCGAGTCTGATGGCAAATTAATCATCTCTCCCTGCAAAAGCATCGTCCTTGCTGTGTAAATCTTGTTTTCTTAATTGCTTTTGACTCTTTGCATGGATATCACGCTCGCTGTGTCCCGGAAAAGGATCAGGTGCACCTATGCAGCTTGACTTGAATTGCACTGAAATGTTCCTGGAGGACTGATGTTAATTTACAGTATTATCATCAGGCATTATCACCTCGACGTGAAGCCCAGGGTGGAAAGGCTGGATCCCAGCTGCTTGAACTGATTCGCTCTCCTCCCTCAGCTTCCTGTTGTACTTAACTCGAGTGTCTCCAATTTCTCAGTTCTGTCATCTCACGGCCTCCTGATACTCCCACGCTTGTTTCCGTGGCTTCTCCTGCCACTAAAAGAGAAAGGGGCACATGTGTTCGAACGCATTCATCTGCAAGAGAACATTCGCAGTTAAGGAGCCCGATTAACCCTTGTGGTGGATGGCTTATTCGAGCAACTGCATCCCTAACATTCCTGTCTTGCTGATTATTCAGTCCCCAAACAGGTGACACACTTCTTTCTCTGTAACAAGCCAAGGAGCACCTTTGTGTGACTTTCCGCATGTTTGTGTTCAACATCTTTTAAAAAATAATGTGGCTCTTCTATGCTGCCTGTATTTTTTAAGTCTTGGGAGCCATTGTATGCATGATGAGGAAATTATCTTTTTCACCAGATCAGTGTGCTTCCCGTGAGCTAGGTGCTATATTAAAAATAGAAAGGAGAGTCAGGAGGGAAGGCTTCCTGTGAGGTAGGTACTGTGTTAAAAATAGAAAGGAGAGTCAGGAGGGAAGGCTTCCTGTGAGGTAGGTGCTGTGTTAAAAATAGAAAGGAGAGTCAGGAGGGAAGGCTTCCTGTGAGCTAGGTGCTGTGTTAAAAATAGAAAGGAGAGTCAGGAGGGAAGGCTTCCTGTGAGTTAGGTGCTGTGTTAAAAATAGAAAGGAGAGTCAGGAGGGAAGGCTTCCTGTGAGCTAGTTGCTGTGTTAAAAATAGAAAGGAAAGTCAGGAGGGAAGGTTTCCTGTGAGCTAGGTTCTGTGTTAAATATAGAAAGGAGAGTCAGGAGGGAAGGCTTCCTGTGAGCTAGGTGCTATATTAAAAATAGAAAGGAGAGTCAGGAGGG
>JABFEB020000043.1:11268234-11280590 GCA_019775895.2 Stomatorhinus ivindoensis
CCCCACCCCCCCCCCCCCCCCCCAGCTACATTGTATGTTTGGCATTGTGATTTTTCAGCAGTCGGCAGGTTTATTTTTTATTTATTAATCTATTTTTTAAGCAGATTTCCATTACAGAGTGACTTTTTGTACCAGCGGCGAAAGGTTACGTTCTGCCTGACCAAGCTGTAGTGGAGGAGAAAAACCAGAATTACTTATTTTTTTCTTTTAATTTATATTTACACGATTTGTTAATCTGTTGATCATAGTTTTTTTCGGGGTTTGGGTTTCCTTGTTTACAGCGGCATGTGTTTTCAAGTGAAATGAAAAAGGTGGAAAGAAAACCAACTTTATGAATTTCCCAGTTATTCCCCAAAACCTGGAGTTTCAGTTATATTACAATGAAATCGCTGACTGATGCCCTTTGATTGATCAGTGGCTTGTATGAAGTTTCTGGAACATGTCTGCTACTGCTCAAATGTTTTGACCACAGGTGAATAAACACATTCTTTCCTGAAGGTTTATTCTCACAAGCTAGGGGATAAATGCATTTAAAAAATATCTTTTCAACTTTTGAAACTCTGAATTTAAAAAAATAATGCTTCTTTCTTGAATAAACATTTACTTGCCCTCAAACATTGAAAAAATAAATTTGCTTCTATTTCCTCACAGTAGTAGACATGACAATTGCATAATTGCATACGGCAATATTATAAATCATAACTGGCCTCTTCAATATCACAGTTCATCATGGGTACTAAAAAAAATAAAAATACGGAAAGTCCACGGGAAATGAAGAATGCCACATAATTCACTAACGTGAAAAAGTTCTGAAGAATTGTAAAAGATTTTATTTTTTTTTATTTGTCATTGGTCCAGAGAAAACATACACTTTATATAAAAAACGAACATTTTATCATACATAAAATCAATTAAAATGTACATAATAATAGCGTATTTCCTTTTGCACAGCAAAGATAAAACATTTATTTTTGGAAAGAACATTTACCATGCCACGATGGGTTTAACGACGCAACACTCAAAGACAAAGTTCCACAACGGTACAGAAAGGGAAAACTCACAACAGTGAGTGACGCAGACGTCAATTTATCACGGGTAAAGGTTGCAAATTAAAATTACAGTTATAAGTTAGGTTCTTCGGGAAACGGTTTAACCCAGCAAATCTTTAAGCGCAACAGGTCAAGGTAAACAGTGTTAAATTCCGCTTTTTGGGCTGCCACTGCTTCATGGCAGTAGTAGATTTTGCCAAAAACTGTAGTGCCATTGTGTATTAAAAAAATAGTAATAATTTAAAAGTCATCGTAACATAAGTTATTGTCTTTAGAGTTCATGTTTTCAAGTGATTTTTGTGGAGGCACGTAAAGGATGGACAGTACAGATATCAGCGTGAGAGGAAAGACACGGTTTGCACGTAATCGCGATGTGCGATTGCAGACCGAATGTTAAGCACAGTCAGCCAATTTCCTGCAATTTTCCTTCAACGTGACCATTAGATAAAGGGATGGACTCCTGGCCGCTGTCTATGGACGATTCGCTGCCGGTGCTCTCCCCCGAGAGCAGCCGCGTAACCCGCAGGTCCGCTTTTAGCGTCCGCACGTCGTTCCCGATGCACATCTCCCCGAGGTCGCTGATGATCTGCGACAGTTCTTGCTTTCCGTTGGTCAAGCAATCGCTGTCAAAAATGTCCTCGCATTCATAGTGCATGGCCTTTTCCTCTTCCTCTTCCCCAACTAAGTCCTCGGTGATGGAGCCAAGTTTTGGTGCGCTGCGACTGCGTTCCACAGGCGGCTTGTAATAACACTGGCCGTTGAGGAGCTTCCGAATAGGAACCAGAGGGATGGTTTGCTCTCCGATTAGCTGCTGCTGCTGATGCCTTGCATCGTCCCTTCGCTTTAACCTTTTAAACTCGGCCAAAGCGTTCGACGACGTCTGGTAGAGAAGCAGTGCCATGGCTTTTGCTTTCTCCGGCTTAGACACAAGCACCGCATGACACCTTAGCATTACGGCTTTATGCTTCATCTCATGCCTATAGATCCAAGCGAAGATCTTGGGAAACCTCGGGTCGGCGACGCAGTAGGTTATCCGGTGCAGTAAATACAAATGTCCTGGTCTCCTCGCCTTGTCGTCGAGGTGCACCATCCGGATGCCCTGCGCGCTAATAGTCAGCCGCATCTTCGTGCCATTCTTTCCCATTTCGCTTTTCTTCCATATCTTGCTGACGGCTACATCCGTGCAGCCTTCTCCTTTCGACTGAATGGTAGTGGCATTGCCCAAGTAAAGGACTGTATAAGTGGGGTCCTCGTTGGTGATCTTGACCTTTTTTCTCCTGGATTTGAACATACTTCCTACCCGGTTCAGTGCGCTCTCCGGGCAGGACTTGGCGAAGGAGGTCAGCGCAGAGTAGTTCAAACTCACGGCATATCCCTTCTGTTTAACCTGTTTGTCTTCCTCTATAAGCTCGAATTTGTTCTTCTTCCACGGCAGCATTATCTAGTGTTCTGTAAACTTATGCAAAAACACAACTTTCAGAGGATTTTTATACACTCCTCTTATTGTGTAATGCAGGAATATTATCTATAAAGTATCTAAAGCATTTCCGTATTAACTCTTGCTCCCCATTACTTCCATCTGTCTTGAACACTTCTCCACTGACAGCTCACGTTTATTCCAGGCAACCCCTTCTCAGCTCAAGATATATGCTGGGCTGAACCATTCCATCCAGACTGTAGGGGGACACGGTAAGCATGAAGGGCGCTAATAGAAATCTTGTAGTTTAAGTTTTTTCTCCAGAATTCACCGATTGTACTTGAATTTAATATTTATTTTTTTTCTTTCTCTTAAACAATTTATATTTACATGATTTGTTGATCTGTTGATCAGTTGATCATGGTTTTTTTCGGGGTTTGGGTTTTCTTGTTTACAGCGACATGTGTTTTTCAAGTGAAATGCAGGTGTAGAGAAAAACATCTTTATGAATTTCACAATTATTCCCCAAAACTTGGAGTATCAGCTATATTACAATTAAATCGAAATACATTTATTTGAAATGCTTAATGAAAATGCGAGCTTTAAAGTGATGGAGAATATTGTGGGTTTACGCGTGATACAAATATTACAACGGCTGCTACTCATATAGACATGCGATGTGTTACAAACGAGCGACTTTTTTTGTATAAGCAGCGAAAGGTGTTTGATGTTGAAGACCTGTTCATTTTAGTTTTCGATTAGGCTGTATTGTCTTTTTGAAGAGTTTTTCCGCCATCTGTTGGGTACTAATGGGTACTGCATGAGCATTTGCATTTACAGTAGGACGCCTTTGTCCGTAGTGACGTAAAGCGAGGAAGGCGTGAGGTCAGATGACTTTGGCGAAGGGTCTGAAACCAATCCTGCTGACCACGAGATTCGAACATATGACTTTCGAGGTTTTGGGGATGTGACCTAATTAACTCAGATAGCTACACAGCGTCCTGCTTCATGTTCTAAAATTAATCTAAAAAGTAAAGATTTATTGACATAAAACGACGTATTATTCATTTTCTCCTGTCGTATTCCTTACTCACATGTGACTAATTTTACTCGAATTGCTTTTTCTAGCTCGCTTGTTTGTCTCATTCCTGTTTAGACTCTTGAGTAAAGTTTATTACAGAAAAATTGACTGCAAAACAGGACGGTCCTCTTTCTTGCGATAATTGAGAAATGTTCTGTATTTAAGGCCTTTCCAGCGCGTGAAATCTGTAGGTATATTATCATTGTTGGCGTTGTTAACATAAAATTCTCTGACAGAGTGAAAAAGTTCAAATGCTGTCATCATGTATTCACCATATCGGAGGACACAATAATTCGACTGATCTGAACAACTGGACTTTCAGACTTTTCGGCAGTGTCAACGTGCGGAGACCGGAGCGCTGGTCAAAACGAAGGTTTGCACGACTTGTATCTTAATGTATTTATGTTTATTTCGTAATTTTTGTAACAAAATTCTTGGTCTGTAAACGACGCCATTGCCAAAAGCTTCTAAGTAACATTGCAAAGGAATAAATTATATTTTATAAATAATAATTATAAATTATATAATATTATCGTCTCGTCGTCTCCTATTGCTTAGAATAACCTTGATAATCTATATATGACACATGGAAAGTTTGATACATTTCCTTACGCGCTTTGTAAAGCCTTTCATCTGTTGACGTTATTTACTTGATTTACGTATTTCATAGGCCTAAATAAAGACGACACACCTTTCAAATGCCCAAAATAAAAGGGGGTATTTAAGATCATCAGGTAGTAAAATATACAAAATCACTGAACGTTCCATTTATTTCCATCAGAAATATTTGTATCTTCCTAGAAAGACGTACTTTGTGTTTCACACATGTTTTCCGTGATAGTTCGGTCCGTAAACAACTCTAACAGGATAACCGGGGGAGGAGTAGCCTACGGCGAGCACATTCGCACTGATAAGACAATGACGTAAAGGAGCTGAAGACTATGATCAGATCACACACTGAGGGTTCATCTGCACAAAACACTTAACAGAATAATGTTTTCACTTGTAGCAGTTAATAACAGAACATTAGTACATTCATTTATTGTGTTTAAAATAAACAATTTAAAAAATATTCTAGAATTATATGAATAATTAATCCGGAATCAATAAAGTCTGTCTTAATATTTATAATGTGACATGTCGAAGTTATCAGGGATGGACTTTCATACAACAAAATGCAGCCGGGAATCTTCTGTGAATCAGCCCCAATTTCGTGTTAGACTCCCCCATGGTAGATTTTGTCACTGACCAGCTCTCATTTGACCGACCTACAGTACCAGGAAATTTCTCAAAGTTCTGGTTGGCCAGTCGACCCCTGGGAGTTGCTTAGAAAAGAAAAAGAGGATTTAGATATTTTGAATCAGATTAATAAGCAAACGAGACAATGTAATATTGTTGCCTCACACCTTGAGGACCTGTGGGTTTGAATCCCATCTCCACTCCATGTTTTGTGGGGGTAACATGGGTTTCATTGGACAATCTGGCCAAATGTGTACTGTCTGGCAGAGGGAGCAAAAACACAGACTGACTATGGATCCCGACGACTGGATTGGATAATACTGTTTTAGGCTAATAAGCATCTTTAAATTACCCATAGTGCATGGTTGTGTGTATCTATGCTCTATGTTGTCCTGGGATTTCATCCAGGGTGAACTGCAGCCTCATGCCCCAAGCCAGTGCCTCCCTTAGACGGTCCATGTTTTTGCTTCATCCCAGCTCATTGCCAAACCGTCCACATTTTTGCTCCCTTCCAGCTCCCAGAAAACATGGAGTGTCTGCTGGTCCCCAAGGACTGGATTGACTATCACTGCTGTATGCTGCTAAGGATATAGCAGCCAATCCCAGAGAGCTCAGCCAGGATGCATGGTTAGTGACTGGATAGTTTAGCTTTTAAAACCACAATAAATACCGAGGTTTCATATCTCGTTTCTGTACTTTTCACTGCAAAAGGACAAGGAATGATTGAACTATTACTTGTACGGATTGTCATTTATCGATAGCTGAACTTTCCATGGTCGACTCATCGTGTACAACTTCGGAAAATTTTCAGAGACCACACCATATGTTTTTAAAACTGCATTTCTATTTCTTGGGCAGCCATGCCATGTGCAGTATTTGTGAAATCTAAGGCCAACACATCTGATTCAACTGATTAGCTGATTAGCGGAAACAAACCTCACCCAGTAAAGGCAGCTTTATGAATTACTGCTATGGACTTTATCCAATTTTAATAGGACCAAATGGACATCATGAAAACATTACTAATGATGCATTATGCCACAACTACTAGTCATAAAAATAACAATAAAAATGAACATTTCTTAAGTTTTGACTAAAGAGAAGAAGGCTGCTCCCCTGGTTGTTCTGGCAGAAGATGATCCAAGATAGCAGTAAACTAAAGCAAGGTGAAGCAGGAGACACTGAGAACAACCAGAAACCAGTCAAGCAAATGGCAGAAGAGGCTTTACAATGTAAGGGAGGACAACCAACTCATCTGGCAGTGCCCCATGAATCGAAGGATGACATCAAACGACCTTCAGGGAGTTCGGAAAACTGTAAGTGGTCTGAAGTGCACAGTGAGGATGATTTAAAATAGGCTTCTAGAAGCAGGACTGAAGTCCCACAAAGCAAGGAAGAAGCCCTTCATCAAAGAGAAGCAGACAGGAGCTGTCCTGGAGCTTGCAGAAGACCATTTACTCTGATGAGTTTCAATGCCTGATTTTTGATGATTAAACAAAGACTTGGAGAAGCTATAAATGTAAAATTTGGTGGAGTGTTGCTGATGAGCTAGAGGGGCTTCAGCAAGGCTGGGATTGGGCAGGTTTGTCTCTGTGAAGGACATATGATTCAAGCGATGTTTAAGGTTGTCTTACATCTACTTACACCATGTTCCCAACAGGGCTTTCCAGCAGGACAATGCTCCATGCCAGACATTCTGATCAGAGGTGGACAGTTCAGGTCCAGAAAGTAAAAATCCAGACCAAGATTTTGTTTGAACCAACCAGCAGATCACAGTCACAGTCACAGATACTCAACTGGTTGGCTGAAATGAAATTTTGGTCTGAATTTTTACTTTCTGGACCTGAATAATCCACCTCTGAACCTGGTCAATAAAGGTGTGGATGGAGGAACACTAAACCATGACCCTGACACGGAGTGCCCAATCTCCAGACCTGATCTCCATCCTAAACCTGTAATATTATACAGTGGAGGATAGTTATAAGCCATCGATCAAAATTGCAGTGCCAAGCTGCTGCAAAGTCAGCCATCAACAATGTGAAGGATTGGAACAGAGTGTGACAGCATGTATAACCTGGGTCATGCCACCAAATTTTGATTGTTGAAGTCTTCATAAGTAAATATATTATTATTTAATATGGGTAAAAACTTGTTCAGTTTGCATCAATCACTGTACAATAACATTGTATTTTTGGTACTCTGGTATTCTGCAAATAAATGACACCATTTTTGTTTGGATTGGAATTTGGAATGAAATGTGCTCAAAAAATTAAAAATGAATATAAAAATGTACAAATCCTCAAGGGGGGGTGACATGGTGGTGCAGTGGTCTGCACTGTCGCCTCACACCTCTGGGATCTGGGTTCAAGGCTCCACCTAGATTACATTTGTGTGGAGTTTGCATGTTCTCCCAATATCATCGTGGGGTTTCCGCCGGGCACTCCAGTTTCCCCCCACAGTCCAAAGACATGCTAAGGCTGATTGGAGTTACTAAATTGCCCATAGGTGTGTGAGTGAATGGTGTGTGAGTGTGCCCTGCAATGGCCTGGCCCCCCATCCAGGGTTGCTCCCTGCCTCATGCCCTTTACTTCCAGGATAGGCTCCAGACCCCCCACAACCCAGTAGGATAAGCAGGTTGGAGGATGGATGAATAAATTGTAAAAGAAGTGAGACTGGTGTCCTCATTTTTGTATGATGAGCTACGTTTGTTGTTATTCACAAACATTAAAAGTTCCCCACGTTTGATTAATTAAAGGAAGGATGGGAATGAAAAATGAAAGCCATAAGAACAAAGACAAAAATAGTAAATTTGGAGGGAAACCATGACTAGTTACAATCAGTAATCAAGCAAGTTGCAGTTAAGTTAAAACTATGGTTAATAGAAGACACTCTTCAAACTACTTAATAAAATCACTTAAATAAAGGCATCGGAGTAGGAATAGCCCACTACTATCCACTTCTGAAGTGTGGGAAAAGCCTGCTTTGTCGCCATCAGTGGCCGGCTGACACCATTCAGGATGTATGTTTAAATTAAACCACTAGGTGGAGATATTCCACAATGACGACGATTTAGGTACAGATGCAGTGTCGAATTCCATATTTGTAGTATGAAAACTGTCATTGTAATCGTATATGCTACATTTGTATTTAAAGCTAATAAGGTATGCGTCGTGGGTGGTTGATTTACCGGATTTTGCTGCTTTGGGCAATACCTGGGCAAAAAAAGTTACAGCGAATTATTTAAGGCATGTATAAAATAAACTACAGCCATAATCCATCAAGGTGTTGGATTGCTCAGGTCTCCCTGACCACATTCTGTTTAGTGATACTGAAAACAATACTCTTGAGAGTGTCTGTTTTGTTACTCGTACTAGTAAATACCAGCTAGATATCGAACAAATGAAAATTTCTATGTGCACCAAACGAAGACGCATTAAACGCGAATTCTGTATTTGTTTAAGAATTTGAAATAGCCTAGTTCCGTAGGTTTCATCCGAAAACCCAAGCAAACTACGGATTGCCCTACTCGTTTCGTGTCGCTTATATCAAACTGCGTAATTTCATGTGTATGAATCGTATGCACGAAGAGCTGTTACAATTATGAAAAATATAAAATAACCACATGCATTGTAAATTGATTCATATGTGGGTGCATCAAAGCATTAATGCATACATAGTAAGAATGAAGAGAGAACATTATTATGGAGTGTACGCTATAAACATATTTATGAGCAAAAAGACACATTATACATAACAAGTGCAATTTTTGCCTCTTGGGGTGCTTAAGTGACCTCACATCCTGCCTCTTACTTCCTCCAACTACGGTTGGCAAGCCAGTTTGAGGCAGTCTCCGGCTCGCAGCACACTTTCTTCACTCGCTGATTGACAGCGTTGCACACGCACCTTCGCTTTGTGTTGAGTGTTAGTGCATCGCTCACACCACGAAATGCAACTGGTTTAAAAAGCACTTCTTTTCTTTTCTTTTTTAAGCTTCTCGGACACAGAATGCTTCGCAGGTGATATTTGACGTGTTCGGTGGTCCCGGGTGAGTTTTTCCCCCTAAGTTTATCCTCTGCCTAAGGACAATGCGCTTAGGGGGTGGAAGAGTCCGGTGGTCGCCGGCGTGCATGAGAATGTGTGCGCGCTTCTGTCAGTGAGATAACGGGATCAGACGTCTCTATGATCCTGCCGTGCATCACAGTTGTGTAAAATTTTACCGAGAATTTAGTCCAAAGTCTTTATTTCTTCTCAGTCCCGGATATTTTTGTTTAGAAATATAAATGTTATGATTTGTGTGAAACCCCGCAAACTTGCTACAGGATGGAAACTTTGTAGCTGTAAGTGTTGGCAAGAATGTTTTGCACACCTGCGTTGAAAAGTTCCGATCAGTGATCGTCTTAAGAAAGGACGGCGAGACGTCGTAGACGTTTGAAAATGCAATCAGGGTTTCGGCGTAAGAAATAACACGCATTTATGACATTTTGGAATTATGTTCAAAACCACATTTAAGATCACTTTTGCATATTTCTGTAATAGTCATATGAACATTTGTATCACACCACGAAAGGCCTGTGATTTTGCTCTTTATTATTGGTCTTAAATGCTATAACAGAACATAGCTTTAAAAAATGTCAAAGCATATGCTTACTTCAAATTTATTGCACACAGCATTTCAGCAAACACCAGTGTTCAGTGTTGCTTCACGTTAAGGTACAGAGTTTAAATCAGACTTGACTTGACTTGCTCTGAATTCACTTCATTCCTGTAACCTACATTCCTGATGCAACGCAATTATTGGTGCAAACATAGTGACGGGTATCAGCGTTGTACTAATGACAGGGCTGAATGAAAAAGCACTGTAGAGTATTACTGAAATGTAATATTATTATAAATCAATCTATCGACTCCTTATCCAGTACAGTGTTGCAGGGGAAGCTGGAGAATAGGGAAGAAGACAGGGAACCCCCTGGATGGGATGCCAGCCCATCACAGGGCACACACCCCTGATAATTCATAGATGCTGGTTACTCGTGCATTTGGGCTGCAGGTGGAAACTAGAGTATCTGGAGTATTTGGAAGAAGCCAACACAAACAGGGTATATGCAAACTCCACACACACACACACACACACACACACACACACAACTGGGGCAGGATCAAATCCTCATCACTCAGGTATGAGTGAGCATTATTATTATTATTATTATTATTATTATTGTGTACTAAGGGTGCACAATTGGCCTGTCTAACATTCTAAAGGTTTTAGTGTTAAGTGAAAGTAAGCTACTTTTAAAGGGTATAGTTAAATTACGAATTATTATTATGGGGTGTCAAGTAGCATGAACTCATGGTTTATAAATCCAAACTGCCGGTTCAAACTATGCATATGTAGATTTTTTTTAATGTACTTATAAAACAAACCTTTGAAGACCTGAATTGTGTGAAGCCGAAATAGTTATGATTCAGCTGTTGTTCATGCCTAGTTTGCACCGTATAAAATACTGGATGAAAGTCTTATGACTCCAATGAAAATGATGCTTAAAGGTATTTATGTGAATGTTTTATCTGTGCCGTTGGTTAGAAAACCATTAACATTTAAATATGTACAAATAAGCAGCAATATAACAGAAAGTAACAAGAATTTCTTCTGTTCTCCAGAAAAGTTACTGTTCGCTTGTTGGTTGGGTTACCGCTTTCTTCCGAAACCACCCCACCCATGCCATGTACAGTATTTGTTAGATTTCACCATCAGCTCATTAAATTAATGAACGTAACTAGTTACTTTACTTCAAGGTGGTTTTTTTTTTAATCCAAATGGGGTGGGTGATGTCAGGAAATACTTATTAGGGTGACTTGAGGAGAGGTTTTGAAATGGTTTTGCTGACACACCATGACAGATACAGTAAAACAAAAAATATACAAGAATAATTTAAACACGGTCTCATTCTGTAGCTGAAGAGTTTTCGCTTGGTACTGTAAACAAACCGTGTTCCCAAATATTAAGTCTTTTACATTGTAATGTTTGAAAGAACTTAGTGTATCTCCTAAGAACATAAACTAGAAGCAAAAGCCGTGTGGTCACTGCAGAGTACCTGGGCTCTCTACATGTTCTTGTGAAAATTATTGCTGATTTGGTTCTGGCTAAGTTGCCCTGGAAGACCTCCACTGTTTCATTTGTAGCATATTTAACATGTACGATAAATCTCTGACAATCAGAGGGAATGTTACACAGGGAAGCTTTAAAAGAATGACATTTCGGGAGACGCCAAAATGACGCAGACTACAGGCATGGCAAGGTTCACAGTCATACAGCAGATATGGCTTTTTGTTCTATTCGCTTTTCTGGTTCCGTCGCAGCAAAGTCTCTGGACCTTCTCTTCCATCGTTCATTCTGCCTTGGTTCAATGGGCATCATGTGGAACGGTGCATGTTTCAAGTTTACATGCTTATCAGCACCAAGTCTGGCGCATTTCGTATCAGAGTATGAGTGAAGCTAATATGGGGGAAGGAATTACAGCTCGTTCCCGAACCTAAACAACAAGGCTGCTGAGTTTAGATACCAGGAATCTGCTGAATGGACATTGAAGCTCATGGCAGAACCCTGCTATGAGATGTATTGAAAGTGAAACTCGAATGGTCTACATTGGTTTCGCCATAGACTTTTTTGGCACAGTTTGTACACGTCAGTACTCATTTTCAGCGTGCTGTCTGGCTGATAGAAGAGGCGATGCTGATCTTGTTTGCCTTTTCGGCTGAATGTACAGAAATCCAGAGGCAGGCTGCAGTCACTGTGTTGTGAAAGAACAGTCTGGTAATCTTACACCAAAGAGAAGCTGTCTTTCCATAGTTGGACCTGTCAGCTATTCACAGACAGACCCAGATTAGATTTACTAAACTACTGTAGAAGATGTTCCTTTCTGTAACTTATTCACTCAGTCGATTACCTTGTCTCCAGCAATTTTACCTCAGAAGACGTGGTCTGCCATCCCTAAGCATACTCCTACTGAACCTTCATCTCACCAGAACAACTTTTGCAAGTGTCTTGGTGGTTGAGAATCAGCGGACTGGAATCACTGGTGCAATTTTGTCATGAGCCAACTTGTGACGGACGGCGCAGAATCGGAGGTGGTGAAGCCTGTCGTTAAATTCCTCCGAAATCATAAAACGTGTCAGGAAACCGCATCGTAAGTGGTGCTGCCAGGAGTTAATGAGGAGGGCCGCGAAAGCACCGGAGGTGTATAGCGTCTTCTGGCTTTTGCTTCGTCATCAGCCCCGTCAGGCTTCATGAGCGCTCTGCCGATATCCAGCCCGAACTGGGTGAGAGAGTAACACCGGTTTACCCTGGAGGCTGAAACTGATCTTCACCCAGAGATAACAGTCTCATTTATGGAAATGTATCCTGCCAAAATGACGCTGCTCAGCCCTAGATACTGCTCAGGTTGGCCAATGATTTGCACAATAACCTTAGGCAACATTGTTAAGGAATCCAATTGGATTTAAGAATAAGTGATAGATAAATAAATAAATAAATATCTAAACATATAAACAAACACACACACACACATATATA
>JABFEB020000043.1:11289661-11302847 GCA_019775895.2 Stomatorhinus ivindoensis
CCCCCTGTGCTCTCCTATCTGTTACAGTTGGCTCTTATTATTTTCTGTTTGTTTAACCTTTCAGTCTTGTGATTATGATCTCGTGATTTCTATCCTTAGTCCTTAACGTTGCTTAACCACTAGAAGAGTTTGATCTTAACTGTTTTAATTTCAGTGATATTACTCAGTGACATAAGTGCAGAATTTACCATGAACAATACCTAACGTTTTTTTCTGTATTGGTATCGTTGCAGTACCAGTATCGTGCTATTTACAGGGGTATCAGTATCAAGGCAATAATTTTGTTAATGCGACAGCTCTATTCAGGACCACCTTCTATGAATTCCTTTTTTTTCTGCCCAGGACTGCACCGTGTCATCAGGAAGGTCCACTGTGATGGAGCAGCACCATAAGGTCATCAACCAAGGCCAAGAGGATGAGATGGTGAGTCTGACTCAGTGCACCCCACTAGAACAGTGTTTCCCAATCCCATGTTTTTGCTCCCCCGAAATCCCTGCCAGACGGTCCACATTTTTGCTCCCTCAGCAAAAACTGTGGTTCCCCGAGGACCAGATTGGGAAACAGTGCTATAACCAATTTAAATCATGTACTTAAGGAGCTGTTTGAAAAGATGAGCTTGCCTTTGGACAATTGGAAATTTGCAAGCTGAAGAATGAGTCGATAATTGGGTTGAATTTGAACTGAAATGATTCTTCATGGGCTTTTGCGCAAACATGTTGGAATGCTGCTTTTCCCATCTTACTCTCCTTTGAGACACACACATATACACATACACATAGGGGTTGAGTACAAGGTCAGGCTATTTATCCAGCCTTGCTCAAGGGCCTTAGGTAAATATGACCATTCTGGTGAGGGTAGGACTCGACCTTGTGATCTTTTGATGACACACATACACAGAGGCTTAACTTGCTGAGCCACACACGGTGTGACTGACCCCGTCTGAACACTGACCTACTGACGACACAGAGGTAAAGTTCTTATTGAACTAGAACTCTTGTTGTGAGGTAAAAATTTAGGGTTATTATAAAATGGGTGGGTTTTGCAATCCAGTTCATTAAATCCGTCTTGCAGAGATAAGGCCCTCGTCCCAAGGGCAAACGGGATGGGATGCCAGTCTATCAAGGGGCCCATAGCCAATCATACACTGCAAGTAATTTTCAGACCCTGGTTAGCTTTATCTGCATGTCTTTAGACTGGGGGAGGAACGCCAAAGAGAGAACAAGCAAACTCCACACACAGAGCAGGGGGTCTGTATCTCAAAGCGGGGTTTCTCGCTTAACTGGAGAACTCGTCGGGTTTAAGGTGGTCTGGGCTGAATGTAAGTGAATGAAGGTGAAGTCAAATGTGGCATTTGAATCTCCCGACCGGGGGGGGGTGCAAGATAACGATGGAAAAAGTGCTGCCCATTGAGTCATTTGCTTACACAATTATGCTAGTAGCATACAGTTCTGGAATAAAATTAAGAGCCCACAGCAAAATTTTCTCAATTTATGGGTATTGCTGCTGTGTAAAATATAAATTTTTTTCAAACTCCTGCTTCTCATTAATGAAGGGCTTCTTCCTTGCTTTATGGGTCTTCAGTCCTGCTTCTAGGAGCCTGATATGAACTGTCCAAGCAGCGCACATCACACCTGCGCTTAATCTTTCCCATTGTATTTGAAGGTCACTTGAGGTCATCCTCCGATTTATGAGACACTGCCCGATAAGTTGACGGTCATCTCTGGCATTAAAAAGTCTCTTCTGCCCTCTACCAGGCTGGTTTATGGTCGTTCCCAGTTTCTCCTGCTTCACCTTGTTCTTGTGTCATACTGCCTCCCTCGCAGCGTAGCCTTCAGCCAGATGAGTAGGGTTAAACCAGGAATTAAAAACACAGATTTTTTTAAAGTTGTAGAGTGGTCTCAATTTTTTCCCAGAGCTGTATAGTTATAACTGCATGCATAATTCCAGACCTTTGCATTCATAAAATCCATTTTCTGTGTGGTGTCTCCCCGGTGTTCCTAGGAGATCTTCGGCTACCAGATGTGCCGCTGGAAGCTGTTCTTAGTGGGCCTGGGTTCCGTCTGCACGGGCGGCTTCCTCCTGCTTCCGCTCTACTGGATGCCTCATTGGCTCCTCTGGGCCACATGCTCTCGGGCAACCATTGGGGACGCTGATATGGTGCTGCTCAGGACCACGGTATGTGTGACTTCTGTAGACACGGGGCATACCACTCAGTGTGGCGGGGGGAGCATCCGACATGAACTAGATCTGCACAGCAGGTGGCGCAGCGGTTAAAGATCTGAAATCGCACCAAAATCGTGAATTAATTGACCTATTTAATTCCAGAAAATAATTGTTTGAGTAAATAGTATGGAATTGTTTGTTTCATTACATGACATGTTGCTGAAGCCTCTGAATTAAATCCCATGAACCGGTCTGTCCCAGGACGAGTTTAAGAGATGGTTCCGAGCTCGGGTTCAGTGGATGCGGGCTCCGGGGAAGAAGCCTTTCAACAAGCTTGACTCTCAGACACCTGTCACAAATGGCCATTCCAAGCACGACCCCATTGGGATGCAACCCAGTCAGCATCTGGTAGAGGTAGAAAATGTCCCAACAATGTAGGGGGCACATCAGCAGTCTTGTAGCCTCCAGTCAGGCTGACTCGACCCCCATTTTAGCACACCAGCCTGATGGTGGCCGTCTCACTCCCACCATACAGCAAAATGCACCATATCTCCATGTGAGCATCGGTTACGTGCTGATTTTTATGTCTTTTCCTCTCAGATACGCTACTTCACGCTGCACAGCGCAACTTATTTCTGGAATGATATGATCCAGAATTTTGAAGTGTTGAAGTAAGATTTAAGATGACTTACCTTCTGTGTCTGCATGCGTGTATATTTGTGTGTTTGTGTATATAATATACATACGTGTGCGTGCGTGTATGCATTGTATATATATATCACCCCAAATGTTTGGTCTTTCTTTAACCGCTTGTAGTCATGGTCTGCACGTACAGTTAGGGTTGCTGGTGTCTGGTGAGAAAGCACCGCACACTGAGCCTGTGAAAATGGCGTGTGCGTGTGAGCGTTCTCCACCCTCTGCTCTTCCTCGTGTGCGTGTCACAGAGGCCTGGAGGACCTGAATGTGACCTGCTCGGCTATCCACTCCGAGCACAGTGCGGGGCTGACCAAGCGCATGCAGGACTACAGGTCTGTGGGTGGTCTACAGCTTTGCAAGTTTCCTCGGTGTTATGTCACTGCTGAACTGACACTGCACTCCATCATCAATATTATTATAATCGTTATTATTATCATCGTTATTGTAGTTGTCATCATCATTACTATTATTATTACAGCTATTAAGAACAACAGAACAACAACAATAAAAATGATAATAATAATGATAATCTATCCATCCATAGCTGCTTTTTCAGTACAGAGTCTTGTTACTGTTATTATTATTATTATTATTATTATTGTCTTCTAACATCATGCCCACCCATTACTCGACACAAACATACACATACTGTGGTTTCCGCCCACAAGGAAATATAAGACATTTAGTTTGGCGATTTGTTGTCTTTAAATTGCCTGATGTGCGTATGAGACCATGTCTGTCACGGGCCCCCAGGGGACCTCAGACAGGTGCCAGCTTTGCTCTCATGATAGACTGTGTAGTTGGTTATGCCAGATGGATGGATGGACACATTTAAATGCTCACGGTTATTAGCATATTAAGCTACAGTGTCAGCCTCAGGTACACTTAGCGCTGTTGGATGAGTGAATTCAAATTAAATGTATGTACAGTAACATTTATTGTGTGTGTGTTTGGACAGGAAGTTGTTTTTTGGGGTGAATGAAATTGATGTGAAAGTACCCTCAGTTTTTAAACTTCTCATTAAAGAGGTAGGTAACATTATAATGGCCAAGATGAGAATGTTGATTAGCAAACTTTCTGTTCTTCTTCTGGAAATTAACTATAAGGAAGTAAAACCATACATATGTCCCAGTATGTTGCAATATCAGAGATTTCCTGTTTAATAATTAATGATTAATGATTCCTACATGAATATAATATGAAAATATATTCTTGCAAACATTTTGGCTAAAAGTGTAAAGTATGTTGCCTGTTTGTCTGATTAACCACCCTTGTCTCTCCCAGGTGCTGAATCCATTCTACATATTCCAGTTCTTCAGTGTGATCCTTTGGCTCTTTGAAGAATATTACTACTATGCTGCAGCCATAGTTTTTATGTCTCTTGTTTCAATAGCTACCTCCCTCTACACTATCAAAAAGGTTAGCATTAGCAAATGCATCAAGTTAGCAGTGTTTTCGGAAAGGGGGTGGGGTTGTTTTGCAGTTGTTTAACTAGGCGCATGGTTTTGTAAGTTTTACCTATTACAAACAGGACTATAATAGATCTATGGTTGTTCGGCAGCGGTCGATATCTTTCTTCTGAAACAATGCATTGTGTTGTTTCAGCAATTTATTATGCTACATGACATGGTTGCCTCTCACAGCGTGGTCCGAGTCTCTGTGGTTAGAGCTAATAATGGTAAGTGTGAAATCTGCCTCTCGCGTTTAATATTTATGAGACACGCAAAACATATGAGGAATTGTTGGCGGTTACAAGAACTTCTCGTTAATGTTCAGTAGAGAAGTCTGAAGACTGTTTAAGCATTCTGATGTGGGTACAGCTCACCCATGAAAGAAAGACTCATGATGTTGTTGAATTTAGTTGGTGAGAGTTGAATATTGAGCCATGTACAGTACTGTGCAAAAGCCTCTTGAAGTCAAAGAATGATTTTTAAATTTAAACAATTACATTTAGGTACACTTACGATTACGTTTGGTTCTGATGTATTTTTTGACTGAACCGCTGTCCTTTATTTAGCTACTCAATACCTCATTGAGTTCACTAATTAAATTGGAGTTGGAGTTGGAGGTAAAATTTAACAAATACATGAAATGGCTGAGGTGCCCGTGAGGAAAGGTTTGCCAGCCAACCCAGTGTTCTTCTAGCTGATACCAGTTACTTTATGGAGAACAGGAGAAATTCTTGTTAGTTATGTTGTTGTTGTTTATTGTGATAGCCTTAATTTTCATAAGTTCTAATGATAAATTGTCTTTTTTTTGGTTGAGAAAATATGGACTTACTACCCTGATAAATAGCTTTAAACATTTTCTTTGAGCGCCCCAGACATTTGCACAGTATTGTTTTTGTGAAGACGATGATCTGCAGTCCTTGTTGGAGTTTATGGAGCACCATCTGGGGCGTTCTGTGTCCACAGAGATTGAGGAGATGATGTCCACGGATCTCGTGCCTGGGGATGTGATGATCATCCCTAACAACGGGACAGTCATGCCGTGCGATGCTGTTCTGGTCAGCGGCACCTGCATTGTCAACGAGAGCATGCTGACAGGTGACTGGAACAGCAACGACCACACACATACTCATCGCATTCATTTATTTTTTTTCCCCAAGACTAAATATGTCTTGTGGTCATGACTCATGTTCGAAAATAAGTGTTTCTCTGGTTCCGTAAATATTTCCGTAAATTTCAGATAAACAACAAGGTCCATTGTTCTAACGTTCCTAAAATGTATTCAAATGTTTTGTTCTCGCAACCAGAAAAGGATGTCCCAGGACTGCTCCGAATTTCCCACTCAATGATTGGTTCAGATTGCTGAGAAATAAAACAGAACATGCTGATATACACAAAATAGAGAAAGCTAGAACATATCAGTGTGGCTACTCGCAGTCATCTCTCTTTCCTCCTTTGGTTCTGTTCCCAACCACTTTCCATTCTCGACCAATAAAAGATACTGAAGGTCATGTTACGTGTCCTAAGTGTCTTTCTTGTTGCTGGTGCTAGGTGAGAGTGTTCCTGTCACCAAGACCAATTTGCCGAACCCTGGGCAGGGCCTGATGGGGCTGGAGGTGGACTCTGTCTACAGCACAGAAGAACACAAGAGGCACACATTGTTCTGTGGCACTTTGGTCATTCAGACTCGATTCTACTCTGGAGAGCTGGTCAAGGCTGTGGTGGTCAGGACTGGTTAGTGTTTCTTGACGATGGCGATGGAGTTGTATATGCGGATAATGTTGTTGGTGATGATGATGGCGATGATGATGGTGTATGTGCTGTTGATGGTGGTGATGAGGATGATGAAGGTGGCGATGTGTGTTAAAGATTGTGATGCTAATGGAGTATGCGTTGATCGTGATGGTGGCAATGGCGTGATTAAGATGATCACGATTAAGATGGTGTTGGTGATGATGCCGATAGTGTGTATGTGGATGATGACGTCGATGGTGGTGACGATGTTATAAAGATTATGATGATGAATATGTGCTGATCTTCAGGTGGTGATGATGAAGATGAACGCGACGAAGATATCGACGATGGTGATGTTTCGTGTTTCTCTCTTAGGCTTCAGTACTGCTAAGGGCCAGCTGGTCCGCTCCATTCTGTACCCCAAGCCCACTGACTTCAAGCTGTACCATGATGCCTACCACTTCCTGCTGTGCCTGGTGGGTGTGGCTGCGATCGGCTTCATCTACTCGATCGTTCTCAGCATCCTGCACAAGGTATCCTATATTATTTTCGGGGAGTTTGGGAAATAAGGTGTCAACCGTTGCCATCGATGGCACGTCACTCAAACACAATCCAAACTCCCCAGGTGCCAGCTAAAACCATCATCACTGAATCGCTGGACATAATCACCATCACGGTGCCCCCGGCGCTGCCAGCTGCCATGACGGCGGGCATCGTGTATGCCCAGCGGCGTCTGAAAAATATCGGCATCTTCTGCATCAGTCCTCAGAGGATCAACATCTGTGGGCAGCTGAACCTGGTTTGCTTTGACAAGGTAAGGCCAGGATGGCTGCTTACCCACTAAGCAAACCTGAATGAAAGCCACCTGTTGTCATAATCTCCGTGGAGGAAACTCTTTATGCTTTATTTAATACATAAAATATACATAAAATCACTAAGCCGTAGCAGTAGAAGATTATCGTGATCTGATTAAGATATGGTGCTCTGACAGATGTGTTTGGTTCTGATGTCATTTTCTGGCAAGAATTCTTGATTTCTGAGACTCAGTAAGCAGCAATCAAGAGATTATAGCATAGCTGAAGTGGATTGGCTGGGCTGTAAAAGCCAATGGCCTCAAGGTAACATGGGCTTGGTTGGGTTTGGTCACAGACAGGGACACTTACGGAAGATGGCCTGGACTTATGGGGGATCCAGCGGGCTGAGTCAGGCAGGTAAGACCACCCAGTCTGTCGAAGTACAACCTTCCTGGTCTCTCTTTAGCTCTCTTGTTTGTCTGTTAATTTAGCTACTTATCAGACATTTTCCATTCAAAGCCACTTGCTTGTAGTTAATATTGGTACCAATTCTTTTTACTGATGCTCTTCACATTAACTTTCTTGCGCAGCAGAACAGTATAATTCTCGTGTATGGCAACATGAGACAATGAGCTTATGTCAACCCAAGCCCTTTAGTACTTACTGTCCTTATTGGTCCCTGCAGTTTCTGCCTGTCAGAGGACAATGTCTGCCAGGAGACCCTGGTGACATCCCCCTTTGTGGTTTGTATGGCCACCTGTCACTCTCTGACTAACATCAATGGACAACTCTCAGGAGACCCCCTGGATCTCAAGATGTTTGAGGCCACAGGCTGGGTAGGCCCATGTTCTGCTTCCTCTATGAAGCAATGATGTCAATTCTGGTTAGGTTGTCAATGTTCAGTCCAAATACCAGAGGTGGATAGCTCAGGTCCAGAAAGTAAATTTTGTTTCAACCAACCAGCTGAGTACTCTGTGACTGTGATTCTTTATACGCAAATAGTTGGTTGAAACAAAATCCTGGTCTGGATTTCACTTTCTGGACCTGAACGATCTACTTCTGCCAAATACTATATATGATACTATCTATAAATAAGCATGACCACTGGCTAATTTTATTCCATTATTGCTTCCTATTTCCGGAGAAAGTAGAGATAGGATTTTGAGGTTTTGTTTTTGTAGGAAATTCCTATGCAGAATGTATTATTGCCCCCCCTACCCAGTGCTGTAGCACATGTACAGGAAGAGCTGGGTGCAGTGGAAAGTTTGGAGGGGGGGTCTTCTAGTCTACCTAAAAGCTTTTGTCTGTGGCTCTCAGCTCCTTCAGGAAGCCACAGAGGAAGAGACGTCTCTCCACAACCAAATCACGCCCACGGTGGTTCGGCCGCCCAGACCGGTGCTTCCCCAGCCTGTTACACCCCCGGAGCATGAAATGGTAATGCTTGGAAAGTCTTCCACCTTCTGTGTAACTGATTGCTGCCCCTGCGTTCCCAAATCCCCCTCCCTCCACATGCAATGGTCCGGTCCACTAGAATTCACATCTACTATACGTGTCATGTTATAAAGTTACTGTAGTGGAATGCTGTATGTTACTCAGTAGTATAAAGCGTTTTAACTTTAACCAGTCCATGTAAATAAGTAGACAAGGGCTGATCTAATCTATATTATCTAAAAGCATAGCAACGTATGGGTTTGAAGACTTGTAAGCTAGCTCTTCAGCAAGGGATCATTTTTTGCTCATCTGAAATGGTATCATGGTCTTTTGAAAATGGGTGATTATGATTTATGAGATGTTTATCAGTTACTTGTCTCCAGAGAGAATGACCTCCATGTTGGTGTAAAACAATAATTTTATGCCTGTCAAAGTGTGTCAACTTAGCCGTTTCAAAACCTCTGCTAAAGTCACCCCAGTATGTTTTGTGCCGACCATCCAATACGTTATGTATTCCTTTTTCTGCTCGATTGCTGCCCCAATTTCTGTGGCTATGCAATACCTCGGTGAGTTGTTTAACAAATTATGTTAAATAATTAATTGAGTTGATGGGGAAATTTAGCAAGTACATGGAATGAGAACCAAAAATCACGCCATCCAGCGAGATATCAGTAACTTTTTGGAGCACAGAAGAAATTCTTATTTGTTTGTTTGGTTTTTTCTTTTGTGTATTATAATGTTAAATTGTGCTCTTTTTTGGGCAAATATACTTTTACTACACAGATAAATAGCTTTAAAGATTTTGCTTGACTGCCTAAGACCTTTGCACAGTGCTATATTTTTAATATGTGGATTTCCAGCATGGCTGTCTTGACATATATTCGCTTGTCTGTGCTCCTCTGTTTTTCAGGAGCTGAATGAGCTGTCTGTGAGTATGCCCACTGAGATTGCATCATTCATGCAGTATTTTCTGTTTGCATGAGCACCGACACTGTTGCCCAACCCTTTGCCAGCTGTCCTACGAGATCGGAATCTTGCGCCAGTTCCCTTTCTCATCGGCGCTGCAGCGGATGAGCGTGGTGGCCCGGCGACTGGGCGAGAAGCATATGGATGCCTACCTCAAGGGGGCGCCGGAGGTGGTGGTCAGCCTCTGCAGACGAGAAACAGGTCAGGCTTTGTTCTGGTGCCTCCGGCAGGATATATTGCAAAACATGCTTCTGCCATCTTAGCCCCTCCCAACTCACCCGTTCAATAGCTGTTTGTCTTCATAAACATGTGTATTTCAAAATGGCTGTATTTAAAAGGTCACCACGTGGCTCTTCCCTTGTTATATTCCTGTCAACATGACAATGACATTTTTTGCCTTGCTTCGCCCCTCTTGCATTTTCAGATGTCTTGTCCGTTTGCATTCCTCGTGTCATCATCAGTGAAGCCATTTTCGTGTTTTTTCTTTTCTGCCGTTGCAGTACCTGGGAACTTCTCTCAGGTTTTGGAAAATTACACCAAGCTGGGCTTCCGGGTCATTGCCCTGGCTCACAGACACCTGGAGTCCAGACTCACCTGGCACAAAATGCAGAACACCAGCAGGTGCTGTCCAAACCGCCTCCCCAGCCCCACCAAAAGGCCCCTTTGGGGAAGTCATTCCTGTTCAGGACCCCATGGTCACATGACCCATTAGCTGTCCTCTCCTTTCATGAGCCAGTTGTCATGGCCACTGTGAGTTCTTGGCTCTTTTCCTTCCCATTAGTTGCTGCGCAAATCCATTTTTTTTCATACATTCCCATCTATGTTCTTTTCTGTTCCCCAGGGACCTGGTTGAGAACAACATGGAGTTCCTTGGCTTAATCGTCATGCAGAACAAGCTGAAGGCGGAGACACCGACGGTGCTGGAGCAACTCAGGCACGCCAACATTCGAGCTGTGATGGTCACAGGTCAGTAAATCTCAGCTAAGCCAGTGTGTCTAATAACGTCTTTGGCTCCACAGTAAACTTTAACGTACTTTGTGTTTATGAAGTTGTTATCCTGGTCTGGTGACTCTGGAGGGAAAAAAACACCCTAACTTGCACACAACCCTTACCCCACCCTTCAGGTGACAACATACTGACCGCGGTATCAGTAGCACGGGACTGTGGTATGATACCACCGCAGGACAGAGTGATCATCGCGGAGGCGCTGCCCCCAGCGGACGGCCAGCCCGCCAGAATCGAGTGGCATTACATGGATGAGCCCAACCGGCCCGACTCTGATGGCGCTCCGTTCGAGGTTAGCCAGCTCCCGGCTTCCCATGTGACCTCGCTCCTGTCCATCTCAGTCCATAAATAGATAAAGTAATAGATAAAGTAATAAAGTAATAGATAAACTGGACTGAACACGGGCAGCCGGCGTGTAACAGAAGCGGCACCGGGGATAAACTGAGTGTCTTTGTCTCCGGGCTGAAGAATGTTACATGCTGGAGAACAAGAGAGTTGCTGTACTGACACACAGTGACCTCAATCACACTGATGAATTGAGCAGCAATGCTGGAAAAAAGCCCTCTGTGAAGAATCATGGAATAAAACTTACATGAATTTTAACTTGCTACAGCCCACCGTAGTAAAAACATCATTTAAATGCTGCGAATTCCTGGTTAATAAAATATAAATATAGTAAGGGGGTGGTATTTTTTGGCCCTGAATGCCACCCCACTCCAACCCCTGGGAATACAAATCTATAACCTTTTATCTTTTACATAAAGTGTAGTTGATTATATGCCACATCTAGCCTATGATATTTATTTTTTTATTGACTGGACAGGCAGAATGATGCAATCATATTTGTGCTCCATTTAAATCAGAGTTAATACTGAGCTAGACCTTTCATGAATGACACCCCTTTCAGATGAATGACACACCCCTTTCAGATGAATGACACACCCCTTTCATGAATGACACACCCCTTTCAGATGAATGACACACCCCTTTCAGGTCGTCCAGATCAGCATGGGTGAGGAAGACCCCGACCCTGATGAAGACCTCAGACCACTGGAGCATTACCATTTCGCCATGAGTGGCAAGTCATTCACTGTGGTCACCGAGCACTTCCAGGACTTGGTTTACAAGGTCAGAGCCCAGCACAACAAATGAGAAACAGTGATGATTCTGTCCGCTTTGCTGCCTTTCTGATGCTCCTGCCAGGAGTCAAGGTGGCTCCAGTACCTGTCAGGCATGTGAATAGCAACGACTACGATTAGCGGTCAGGCTACACCAACGAAAAATGGTGGGAGAAATTGCCATATCCATGATCTCTACCTCTGTGTCGTCTTATTTAAGTGACTTAAGTGAAGGAAATGAAGTGTAAATCGATAAAATGCACTCAGCTCAGAGGGTCTGTAGATGGGATAAGTTTGGGTGTCGGTACCAGGTCTGTGGTGATGGTGAGCTTTGCAAATGTACAGTTGAGGAAAAAGTTCTCAGTTTTCATACTAGAGTAAAAATACAGGCACCACACCTATTACTCAAGTCAAAGTAAAAGTTATACAGCAAAATACTACTTAAGTAAGAGTAAAAAAAAAAATAGTTTTAAAAGTTTATAAGTATCAAAAGTAAAAAAGTGCTCTACATTAAAATCTGTCGGCCTTATAAAAGAGAGCCTCTCTTCTTAAATTCACTCAAGCCAGACTTGCATACGGCCCTTCAGGTTACAGTGCATCACAATAAGGAAAGCTGAGTCGCAGGAGGGAAAGCCGGTACTCTCTCTGTGTTCAGGAAACGCGGCGAGGCGTGGCCAGTTTGCCGGTGGAGGCCAGCAAAATGCGCTTTTCTTCCGTGAAAAGGAAAGATCCATCGGCGGGGTCAGATTTAATAATGCATTACAAACATTTCATGGGCTGGGACTTCGATACCCCTTAAGTGGTGAAGCAGCCGCCTCGTCCTCTTCTGTGGGAAATGGCTGATCGTACCTTTGTGATCATCTCCGTTATTTTAATAGCACCTCTAGTGCTGCTAACTTTAAGTATTGATAAAGATTGAATATCTGACATTGTCAGTATTTTAACTATAACAGTGCATCATTCCTGTTTGTTCAATCTTCATAAAGACAATATGTAATGAAATAGAGCATTGAAGAAAGAAATCGCTCACGAACCGTGAGAGAAAATCGTTATCTCGTTTCTGAGTGGGAAAAAACTTTTTTTTGTTGCCCAGTGTCACACAGCCTAACTCTGGGATGCTGCATGCAACAGTATATAATGTTTTAATTGAGTGCGTATCGATAGTTGTGCACAACGTATCAGAGTAACAAGTCGGTAGCTCAGAAATGTAGCTCAGAGAAAGTAAAAAATGCAAGAACTTAAAATGCTCAAGTAAAGTTCAGATCCAGAAAATAAACAACTGTACTTAAGAAGAGTGCCAAAGTATTTTTACTCCTGCTACATCTCCAAAGGTGTAAAGTAACAAAGTATTTGTACTCAGAAAGTGATCCTATTTTTCATTGTTAGTACTGGCCTACTTGACTATAAATAAGAGATTGACCAACAATTGTGTGTGTGAAGTTAGCCTGTTAATTTATGTTTTAACCAGCTATTAGTAGAGCACGAATGCATATTTTAAAATTGCATGCACTGCACGTGCATATTAACGACACATTGCAGCCACCTCTAGATATACCTTTGCCACCCCTTACCCCCCCCCCCCCCCAGGTAAAATACCCTAGAACTGCCTCCGATGTGAACTGAGGGAGTTTTGGTTCTCAGTACTATGAAATATGATGAGGAAGACTGACTTGAGGTCGATGGTGGTCTCATCCAAAAAAAAAAACAAAAATGAACTGAATGATTTTTGGAAATTTACTCTTCAAATGGGCATAATCCAGGTATACAAGATTCTAACAGGTCTGGATGCTGTTCAGCCAAATGGCTATTTCAATATTAGTTTAAATACTAG
>JABFEB020000043.1:11305390-11340253 GCA_019775895.2 Stomatorhinus ivindoensis
GCTTCAGTGTCATTACCAGCTCCGCCCTGTATTATGCTGACCAGCCTTAGGCTCAGAATCTGCATTATGGTAGCTCTACTTAAGCACTGCATCAGTCTCAGGCTCCATGTAATGCTAACTCGCCCGAACCCCTGTCTCAATGTCACCCCCCTATGCTTTCAGATCCTTAGCAACCTGGGAGACTTCCAGTTCCTCTTCATTGATGTCGCCATCATCCTACTCATCGTCTTCACCAGTGAGTTCATGGGGACCCAGGAGTTGTGTCGTGTAGCATGCTGTGTGAATCCACTTCTTTGCTTTAGCTTGGCTGAGTGACTACATAAGTCCTTCCCAGTCCGTTCCTCGGAGACCTTCGGACGGTCCATGTTTTTGCTCGTGTCAAAAATGTGGACTGTCTGGCAGGGAGCTGGGAGGCAGCAAAAATGTGGATGGTTTGATAGGGAGCTGGGAGGGAGCAAAAATGTGGATGGTCTGATAGGGAGCTGGGAGGGAGCAAAAATGTGGACTGTTTGTAAGTCCCCGAGGACCATGATGTGAAACACTGGACTCGATTTATATGACTTTTTTTTCAATGTTAATAAAAACTTCCTTTGAGTCTGATTATATACAACATATTTTTGAGCACTATAAAAATCCCTCATTATATGGTTATGGTGGTTTGGTTTGGTTTGGAGATGTGTTTGTATATTGATGGGCCCACTCACCCCGTATGTGTTTGTATGCATGCCTGTGTGTCTCTGCGTCTGTCTGCGTCTGTCTGCGTCTGCATGCGCCTCGCAGTGAGCCTGAACCCAGCCTGGAAGGACCTTGTGTCACGGCGTCCGCCCTCAGGCCTCATCTCTGGCCCACTGCTCTTCTCTGTGCTGACCCAGATTCTCGTCTCCCTGGGCTTCCAAATGCTTGTCTTTCTCTGGGTGCGACACCAGAGCTGGTATGAGAAGTGGACACCCAGCTCCAAGTGAGTGCCCCCCCCCTCCCCCGACATTACCCGCTTGAAACCCGGGGGCACGAGCTGCCGTTGTTCTCCTTGATGTGAAAGCTACGCTCATGGCTAAGTCGACATGCATTACATTTACCTTCATTGAGGTAGCTACAGAGCGTTTGATACGCTTACCTTAAATCTAAGCCGACGTTTCTGAATGCCGCATGCCGGAGCCTGCCTGCCACGTTTTCAAACAGCATGCCGCCACGTTGACGGTGATCTCTGGTGACTTTAATTATTTCCCTCCCTGCGGTACACAGATGCCGCTCGCTTTATGATGGGTCCGCTTACGATATTTCGACTTTACAATGGTGCGACGTCGAGGCGCGTTCAGTAGTCATCACGCTTTGAATTTCGATTTGTTCTTCGGCTACCGATGTACTGTCCGATACTTTCTACTCTCTGATGCCGGGTGATTGACCCAGCCCAGCGATCGTGAGCATAAATATGTCATACACTGTTAAACAACAAATCACACTGTTGTTTTTTCTGTGTTTAACGAAATTTTCCAAAGTCTATTATGTCAACAAAATAAGTAACATAATGTGATATTTATATTTGTCTCATGGTATTTTCAATCTGCATGTACAATGGAACGACAAGGCCTGGAGGTTAATCTACGCAAATGTGAATGATCTACACAGGCGTGTTGCTCCCCATGCCCTTGGCCTGGGGTACCACAGTCGTGTAGATTTGGTCACGAGGCAGCGCTCTAGCTGTGGATTCTGTGAGAGTGTGATCAAACGATGCAAAAGAAGCTCTTCGGAGCTGCTTGGTTGGGACGAGCTAAGACGTTTTTTTTTTTTTTTACCTGATGAGGTCATAACTGGGATCTCGCTTTACATCTTTGATTACATCAGCTTCTATTCAGATGCATAGTTTATCTTTCAAAAAAAGCTTTGGATAACAGAGTATATGAAAACCCTTCTCTGCAAGAAGAAGATGGTTTTCCTGCAGGCGTATGAAGAGGAAGTCGAGTCTGTACAGTAGACATGAAAAGGAAGATCTGGCTGGGGAAGAGGAAATATATGGAGAAGTCTACAATATCGGTGTGAAGGAAGTATGGAAAGGGGTGGTGAAGGGCATTGTGTAGGTTGAACTTAATAGTCCCAGTGAAGTCAAGAACCATGAGGGGGCAGATGAGTTAACCCTGGTCTTTAACAGGTACGACGTTAGTCACAGATCATGGGTAGTTCCTGTGCCCAGGCAGCAATGTTTAGTGCCCCGGTATCTACAAACCAGATTCTCAGATCACTCATGAGGGATTTCCTACCTCAGACACCGTTTACGTAGAAGTCTTACACTGGTACGGAGGACACTATTTTGTGCATGTTTGACAGAGCTGATCCCCCCCCCCCCCCTGGACAAAGCAGGCAACATCATGAGGACTTTCTTCTTTGGTGCTTAACACCATCCAGCCTTCCCTGCTGAGGGAGAAGACACTTGGTAGATGACACCCTGGGTGCCTGGATCACATATCACTTCATCAGCTGGCCAAGTTCATCCGCATCAGGAATTGCGGAAGTAATTTAAGCGATTTCTGATGTGCCGGTGAGGAACATAAGGGCACCACGGGAGACGATACCGTTCCTGTTTACTCTTTTCACCCCAGAGTTGATTTACGGCTCTGATTATTGTGAGATTTATCAGTGAAGGAAGACAAGAGGAGTACAGGAGAATTCTGGCGGAGAGTTTTCTTCTAAGTAGAACCACTTGCACCAAGCAAGCAAACAAAACCACTTTACAAACAAAAAAGATCCTGCAAACAGGCTGAGCAGGAAGTGGCTGACCGCTTTCACCATTCGCGGAAGCTGCATAGAAATGCTACAATGCTGCAGGTCTGAAAGGCAGAACTGGTCGGACAAGATGGATTGAGTCTCCAAGGAAGTGCAAAATAATATGCTGTTTTTCTTGTGGTCCTTACACGTGTTGAGCCAACGACTACACTGCCAGTTCCTCGTAGCCGAGCCGTGTTCTTCAGTCTTCGATATCAAGAGGCGGGTAGACCGAACAGTCCTAACTATGTCTAAGGACTGAGACTGCACTTAGAAGAGGTAGTGGAAGGAAGAATGGTATCCTACAACTGCACTCCATTTTGAATAGAGGTCGGCTCTCCACAAACAGCTGGTATGGCTGAAGAGTTACCTCAGTACCAGACTCATATCCCTCTTTTCCCTTCTCTTCCCCAATCCAGCTCGAAAGACATGAGCTCACCTCTTTGACTTATCGCTGTACTCATGTTAAGCACTTTTGGAGTTTACAAAGCCTGTTTTTATCACACCACGTGCACTGCACTATACGATTTCATTTATGTGTATATATTATATCTATAGAGGGGATTTATTGATTTTTGTAATACTGATACACAACAAAACTCCCCCCACTGGGAGATCTACAGTATGAAGTTCTGTCTTATACCAGTCTCATCATTCATTTTCATGGCGTTCATGAACAGAGTGGCTAATCAACAAATACCTCCCAGGCACTTTAACCCACTCTGCGCATTAGCTCTCACCATTCACTTTAATTTGGCTGTTTTTCGGAATTCACCATTTCCGTGAACCTTTTATTTCTGACTTCTCCTGCAAATGATCATTATTGTTTCTCTCCAGTGCCTGCAATTCCTCCAGCGTTGCTTCCTTATCCGTCAACAACACGAACGTGACCTACGACCCCTACGACAAAAACATCAGAAACTACGAGAACACCAGCGTGTTTTTCGTCTCCTGCTTCCAGTATCTCATTGTCGCCATTGTGTTCTCTAAGGGAAAGCCCTTCAGACAGCCTACTTACAAGAACTGTGAGTTTCTCTGAATGGAATATCCTACAACATACACATGTGTCCAGGGGTGGAACTTAAGAATGTTCTACTAGCCGACTGAGCTAGTTCAGTTAAATATCTAGCCCCATGTGCATTTTTTTCACTAGCCAACAAGCGAGTGTTCAGTTTTCTGTACTTGACACGGAAAGCTTAATTTCTAGCCCTGGATGAGTCTGTTTTTTTGTACAGTATGTCTCCATCACGTGAAAACTTAGTTATCAGAGTGCTTAGGCTTCAGATTTGACCTTGTCCCATTGAACACGGACCAATTGAATCCTAGCAGAATTTATAAAGTAACTAGTAGGGAGAAAGTTACACAGGTCAGGAGTAAAGAGTCACTCATTTGTAAATCAGGAGTAAAGAGTCACTCATTTGTAATTCAGGAGTAAAGAGTCACTCATTTGCCAAACAAAACAAGTTCTTAAAGAAGAATTTTGCTGACTTTTCTTCCTTTACCATTTTTTGTAGGGCTTTTCCTCCTGTGTGCGTGCATGTTATACATCTTCCTGCTCTTCATCATGTTGAATCCAGTTCCCGCTATCGATAAGTTCCTGGACGTAAGTTTCCAGTTGCTATGAGTATCAGCAGAATTTCGGAGGAGCCTGTGGCGATCGCTCACCTGAGGGTCTGGCGTTTTGTCTTCTTCAGATCGTTTGTATTCCATTCCAGTGGCGCATGACCTTGCTAGTTATCATCCTGCTCAACACAGGGATGTCTGTCCTGATCGAGGTAAGGCTACCTTGCAGGGTGCTAGGAAGGACAAAGGTCAACAAATGAAGACGATTTAAAAATGGCTGTTTTTACGTGTATGGTGATGGATGGACATTTGAGCCGTAGATGCAGAAGGTAGCTAATGGGGCAAACTCACGTTGCATTTTTTTGTCCCTGTTGTGGTCTCTGCAGGCCAGTGAAAACAGGGCCTCAATACTTGGAATGTCATCGTTGCACATCTGCTCAATATTACACGTTTATATTTAATTTGTTTAGCAGACGCTGTTATGTAAAGCATCGTACATTTTTAAGAATGCAGGCAGGGTCAGACAGTTCCCTGAAGAAACTGGGATTATGGGCCGTGTGCAAAGGGCCGACTGTGAAATCACTCTGCCGACCGAGGGATTTAACCAGCGACCTTCCGATCACTGGCAAACACGAAGTCCACATAAACCGATCAGAGGTGGGATTCAAACCCCCAGCCTCGACGGTTCATGGTATATGGCAACAGTGCTACCTAATAACAAGCCACCATAGTTCCCCCGTGGAGGGGGGGGGATTCATGGTGATGCCTGTGGGGCTTTTCCTTTGATCTATTCCTTTATGCTCTTTCTCATACTTTCAGATAATTGATCTATTCAGTCCTGGGGTGGGGCGGTGGGGGGGTGGCGGGGTGTAGGAAGGAAATTAAAAGGAGGGTATGTGTTTGGCCATGTCAGTTGGCGCCATCTGCTGTTGAAGTGTTGTGAACACTTCGATGGCTGATAGGTGATTCTGTCTTTGCAAAAAGAAGAAAGTTAAAAATCAGCTCCGCCCCTGTAAAATTCACCTGCCGAAAGCACAGAAGGGCCCAGTTCACGGCATTTTATGTAGATTTTTCACAACTTCTCTACAACAGCTTCCTTTAAGTCAAATTTTTCAATGCACAATCCCTCCGATATGACATTTCTAGATGATCTGCTGCACTATCTTCATTATTTCCTTACTAATACCACGAAACACAATCAGTCCAAGATGAGTGATTCGGACTATTAGTGTTCAATCAACAGTTGCCTTTAATTCTTCCCTGCTGGCTGCCGCGTCCCATAGACCTTCGTCCTTGATGCCATCTTATGGAGGCTGGTGTTCAGCCGGGGAAAACAATGCAGCAGTGACATCACAGCTGTCACCCGGACACCTCAGGTTGGGAATCTGATGCTCTTCTCTATCGCTTTCACTCCTGCCTTCCCGCCCCCTGCCCCACCACTTCCACCTTATTCCCTGCCCTTTCAATGGTGATTGTCGCTACTGTCAGCACTGTCTGCCGCCCTCTAATGCTTCTTACGTTGTTACAGCACATTTAAACTGGGTTCACCCTGCAGTTGCTACAGTACCTGTTGGAGTAGAGCGGCCTTGTTACATTGTTTAATAATACTGCACTATGTAATAACGCCACAAAATGTAACAAGTGTTGACTTCATTATGTAATAGCACTCGCATTTTGTAATAATCTTCCGCATTTTGTAATAGACAGTTTGACAGTTATTACAAATGGCAATGGTTATTCCAAAATGCAGGAGTTCTGCTTCTTAATGATAAAAATATAATGCTGTGCATTATGTAATAGTCAACCAAGATGGGTGTCTATATTGACTTTTGGCCAAGGTATTACATAAATGCGCCATTATTACATAATGCGTTGCAACAGGCTGTCACTGGGTACTTTATGTTATTGAGCTTGCGATGAAGGACTGGGTGTCTTCCTGTCGTGTTTGTCTAGTTTAGATAGCATCTTCAATAACTTCCGGAAGGTAAGCATTTGGAAAAACAGACAGGTCTTTAATATCCTTTAAGTAGGGCTGGCTAGGTCTAGTAGATTGTCTGTTAGGTGAAAAAGTTGCCTCTCTGTCTCGCTGGGCCTCATCCTTGGTGCGTCCTGTTGCAGTCAGCCATCGACCTCTGGGGCTCCAGGTTTATGGCGGCACTGCTCCACTGGGGTGGCAAGACCCCCCAGGCACGCTACATGTGCCTGGCCCAGGAGCTGCGGGTGGACCCGGACTGGCCCCCCAAGCCCAAGACCACAACCGAGGCCAAGACCCCTTCCTAGCTTGCCAAATGAGGTCTGTGTCCTAGTGTTCAGCGATCGATTGAATGTGACCAAGAATGGCCGACTCTGAATGGAAAAAATGGGGAAAAAAGACATATTTCTTTCATTCTTGGTACCGGCAGCCATAGAGTCTTCTGGCATCTCTCTGTTTTTGATTTTCTGATTTTTCACACTGTTTTGTCTTGGGTGAAAAGTTTACAGGCTGGAAACCGAGTTTGTCAAATGTACTTCCAGCACTGATCACCGCAGTGGGTTCGACAAGGATTACCGCAGTGATTGCTTTTTCATTCTGTAAATAGGTAATTAAGCAGTGGCCTACTTTAGTGTTTAACAGGAGATGATTCTACAGTGCATTGCTGTTTCAATAATCCCAACCTAAGAACAATGTGGTTACATTATTCGCGCACAAAAACTTTACAGTCCTGGGGGCATTTCTCACAACAGCTGTGGAGAGGCTGATCTGACCCCAAGGGCACTTTGACAGCCACCGTAGCACAAATGCTGGAAATATGATCATTAAATGGATTTACAAATGGTAAACTTACCTTATTGCTCACCAGTGTCTCATGTTGTCACGTGACCTGATTTGTACCTCTCACTGTCACCCTGTGTATGGGTTTTTCTTCCTATGGAAGAACAGTCTAGGTCTGATAATCATGAAAGTTGAAGCCATCTTGGAATTGTTTTTGCTTATTAACATTGTTGCTTTGATTGTAAACTATGGATAAATCTTCACTTCTTGTGATTGCTGTGCACATATTTGACTTTTTCTTCTTCTTCCTTAAAGTTAGGGCACCTCTCTCCCGCCAACAGTTTTTCACCTGGAAACTCTAACCCTCCTCTCAAATGTTCCACCCATTAAGTCTCTTTAGTGGGTTTTTTTTTCTTGATATTCCACCCACATCCATCTTTTTCATCCCTCTTTCTGTCAAATTTTCCCCATAGACTTGCATGGGGAAATTTCTTAAACTTCTCCCATTCAGTTCCATTTAGCTCCCATTTAGGTTTGAGGGTTACCTTCACGGATCCAAGTAATGACATTCATTTAATCCACTGAAGGTAAATGTTAAACAGAACAAACAGAATCATTTTCTTGTTCAGTTGTAGATATTAATTTCTCCATGACCAATAAGTGACGTACCAGTTGCGAATCTGCTACACTTTTAACTGAAGCTGCTTTTACTGCAGATTATTCCTCTGTGCTGCAGGTGATATTTGGCACACCTGCACAGTTTAAACCATGGCTGCCAAACTCCAGTCCTGGTGTATGGTGGAACAGGGAAAGAACTAAGCTACACAGGGCTCCGCCCCCCCAGGACTAGAGATGGGCAACCCTGGTTTACATTAAGTAGGAGACTAGATACCTCAAAATATCACTTTAGCAGCTGAGGCTACAGTCTCTGTTTAAACTCACAAAACCACTTGTACGCATATCACAGTGACGGTGATTAATTAATATAACCATTAACCCAACTTGTACTCACAGTCCACTGTGGACTGATGGAGTTAGACTTCACAAACACTCTAATGGTAAAAGTAGTCATGGGCATGTAGTTATGTTTGAATAAGAAAAGGAATAGGGAAAAAATTATGGGTGTCTAAATCTTTAATTCTCAGAATCAACACTTGCCTAAATTGCATCCTTATAGAAGAATGTGTTATGTGGTGCATTATTCTTGGGTACTGTATCATCGTTCCGTGTCACAGAACTGCCCTGTTTACGCATCTAAAGTACATCTAATGGCACCTATTCAGTCCAGTGTCATAAATGACTTTAAATCACTGCATTTTATATTAAAACTGCAGAGTAATATTTGCAGGAGCTAATTTTAATTCAAGCCATTGTGCATTATGTTAATGACAGCCGATTTAGTGTAAAATACTGATGTGATGTAAATATTTTAGATAAATATATTAATTAACACTTAAACACCATTTGATTCTCTAATTATGTGTTAAATGACGTGCCTTTGCAATTCCCTTCTCAATCAGAAAAAAATCAAAACTGATCGTTTTTGGTTATTTTACAATACAGTACAAGTAAAAGAGATCACAAAGTATGACAAAAATGTCTTTATTTCAGGAGGAAAAGACTAGACCATTCATAACTTTGTTCTGATTTTAGGGACAAATAAGACACTTTTGTCATAAGGAAATGAAGTCAATTTGATCATCACATGTCATAGTTATTTTTATTATTGTTTTTTGGGTGTAAATCTTAATATGTGTATTTACAACTGAATAGAATGTTTGTGTATATCTCATAATCCCACTAGTTCAAAGGTTCCTTTGAAACTATTGCATAATGTTTTACCTCATTGATTACTATGTTTGTATGTGTTGTACATATATTATAGCATTCGTGTATGTAAAGTCAAGTATTAACATTGAGCAATTCTGTATTTTGAACAGGGTGTGTAGATTTTGGCTTTAATGGCAATTAAATGAATTTAAGTGTCTGGACTGTCTCAGACTATCCATGTTGAAAGTTATTTGTTCTTGGCTTGCAATAACAGGTCATAACCAATCGCTTTAAAGAATCACCTTCACCTTTTTATCATCTGATTTTTCATGTAAATAGAATGTAAAGGGAAGATAGATTGGGGGCGGGGGGCGTGCTTGGAACCGATATATTGAATTTTTAATCTGAAGACTGCTTCAGAATATTTAGCATTAACTGAAATAAGCTTTCTGAAAAACTCTTATTTCAGTAAGTTTATCAAGAAACAGGAGATTTTGTCTTGTATGGAATGAAACACAAAATTTAACAGAACACATTACCTAGGAATTTTGATATTTGGATTTTTGTGTAATGAAGTACCTAGCCTGTGACGGTCTGGCATCCTATCAAGGGTATACACATGCCTTCCGCACAATGCTGTTAAGGACAGATTTCAGTCCCCTATCACCTAGAACTGGATAACCAGTTGAAGGGTGATGAATGATATAAAAAAACTAATTCCTAAAAAAACGCTAAAATATGAATGACTTTCTTTACAGAAAAATGCAGGTCAACAATAAACATACTATATAGTTATTCATTTTTTAAGTGGAAAAAACTTTCAATTTTTATATCTTTAGGTTGTAATAAAATGCTCATATAATATGTATGTTCATGTACATGCTTTTTTTAAAAAAAAAAAAAGTCTTGGGCTTGGGGGGCCACGTATATTACTGACGGAATAGATTAAGATAAGTTATTTTTAAATAAAGTGATGCGTTTGATAGTGCCGAGTTTACGAGAAACATTAGTAGTGGAACGTTACATTACTAGAAAGTTTCTAGTCGGATAGTTATTGCGTTCGAACTGGTAACCCGGAAGTGGCAGATTAGACCTGTCATTTGGGTTTTCTATTTGTGCCCTTGTTTGCTCTAATATGACCGGTTTTCAAATGGAGTGAATTTTCAAAGAGGAGCCATTATAGTATTATTCAGTATGACTGTATTGCGACCTGGAAACGCTGTGGTCTGGTGAGTATATTTTTATATCGTATACTAAAATGAGCTGGGAAAGATGATGAAATGGCTGTTTGACTACCAAGTCAGGCAGGTAACACTCTACAGTTCTTATAAATGAATGCTTTTTTATCGCCCCAGTTTATATTTTCTGAGTATGGTCTAACACAGAAAACGAAACATGTGACCATGACGCTGTTATATAAAAGACTATTTGTTACAATTATGGTTAACATTTAAGAATGTTACTTGCACAGTGTTTACAGTTCACGCTAATAAAACTGCAAATTGCGTCGTAGTTAATGTATACAGTGGCATACTTTTGAATACACTGACAGAATTATAAATTCCCGGACAATTTAGCACTTGTTTTAAATTAAGCATAAAACTACACATAGAGCACACAGATAACTGGCATGGATTTAAAAGCTTTAAAAGAACTCCGTTTATGATTTTTTACGAATGACTATAGTTGCTTTCATAATTATGTCGTATTCGTGATTTCATGCGGCCGAATGGCTTTAAAATCTAATTTGCATGTCGGTAAATGCTGTTCCCTTCCGCTGCAGTGTGGCCTGTCGGGTCCTGCTTCCAGCCCACGGCGGGGTGAGATGCAGGCTGCCCTTGCAGAAGCTGCTCTCTTTCTCGCGCCCCATCCACCACCGCTACTCTTCGAGCGGCACCCCGAGCCGAGTCCCATTCCGGTCAGCGGCTCGAAGCTACAGCTCCCTGACGCGGTCCACGTACCGCTTCCCGCGGCCGCCGCCAGGTGGCGCCGCATACCAGCAGCGCCGCTCTTTCTGGGTGGCCCGACTAGCCGCGAGGTTCCTGAAGCTGCGCTACCTCCTTCTCGGATCTGCCGTAGGAGGCGGATACACGGCCAAAAAGGTTTGTGTGGGGCATGTTAGGATGAGAACAGGCCTACATACATACTACACAACATAGTCAAGACGATTCCATGGGCCCCGGAGCCGCAGGGGCCCTAAAAAAAATCAGAACTGGATTGGTCTGAGTTGGGGGGCTAATATGATATGCTTTCATGGTGCCCAAAATCTCTAACAACACCCCAAGGCCTACACATCTATTCTGGGGACACTGGGAAATGTCACATACTCTTCCCTAAGTTAAACTTGCCTGTACGTTACTTTGATTGTCATTATTGCGCAGTTTAATCTATTTTCTTTGTATTACTTTGGGAAAAGCTAGCTCTTCCTTTGGGAACTTAGACAGGAATGTGATATCAAGGCATTAATTCGATTGATGATGCCATTCAGTGTTGATGGATTTATATATGTGCTTCAAGGAACACTGATTGGAAACAATTAGCATTCTGAATGCTATCCATTTAAATTTAGTGAATGCACCACGATACATGGTTCTGAAATATCAGTGGTATTGTGACAGAATAGGTATAATTAGGCAGTTTTATTAGTGATTGTGTTTCTAGGTGTTTTGAGGATGTACATATCGTTTATTTTGTGGGAATTGTATGTATCTGCCAAATGTCACCTCATTGGTGTCATAGGATGGGGAATCTGTAAGTCAGAGTTGCTCATGATGTGTATCTCAGGGATACAAAGCAGGAGACCTTGTCCAATACTGTGATGCCGTCTTGGACTTGACCTGGTTTCAAAATGGCATGTGGTGACTGCTGTTTCAGACACGATGGTGCTGTTACTCCATTGTGAATTTCAAAGCCCCCCCCCCCTCCCCCGTCCCTGCCAGTCACATGACTCAGTCTCAAGCCAGGGTCCCAAATGCTAAACAGATGGCTGTCTTTTATGCCACGCGCGTCCCCCCACCACCCCCAGTCCATTTATTAAAATCATCACTCCGAGTCTCTCTCCCGAAGGCGGCTCATTTGCAAATTGGCTTCTTGCACCGTGGGATGGTGTTTGTCACAGTCGAGATTTTAAAAATGAGAGGAGGTGATGGTATGGGAAGGAGATGAGGCTGAACTTCCGACCTATGGCTTGACCTTTTAGTTGCTTTCAGGAAGAACATGGCCTGGTTTACTGATGCTCACCTTGTTTCATCTGAGCTGAACTGATCTCCTGTATCTTTAAATGTTTCTGTATTTTATATGGCAGTAAATAAACTTGGTCATGTAGAAACCAGTGTCTTATCCCTCAAATTAATGTTTAGTTCAGTGAAACAGCCACTAAATAGTGTTGATTAATCAGCACACGTTGCTTTGTTTCAGACTTATGAGGAATGGAAGGACATGATTCCGGATTTTAGCGAGTACAAGTGGATGGTGCCTGATTTCATCTGGGATCTTAATGAACATATCGACTTAGGTACTTCTGACTTAAAAAAAACAAAAAATCCAATAAGTTCAGTATGCAATGAAATTGTTCTGCATGTAGTGCTTTACTGATTTCTATAATGTTATCAATAGGCTTGCAAATACTGTAACTTAAAATTAATTGTGTTTGATGCTGTGGAAAGTGTGTGTTGAACTGTATATTTGTTACACACATAAATATGGTGGTTTTTTTTTAAATCTTTTTATCAGAGAAGATCGCCAGTGCCTTGCCAGATCTAGAGGAACTGTCCAAGCTCCTTCCAGATTTTACGAAGATGGGCGAAAACCTCTCCTTTTTCAAAAGCCTGATCTTGAACGGTGGGTTTGAGATCACTGCCCCTTCACTGCCCTCCCCTCATGTGTCTTTGTAAACGCGTGACACGCAAAGTGTCGTGTGTGAATAAGGTTAAACCGCTAAGAAGGTTAAGTCCATTATATTGGTTAATTTTCTGTTTGTTAATCCTTCGCAAGTTTGATTGTCTGTGGAGCTTCTGGTCACCATATGTTGTTAGGTGTTAAATCCAGTGGGGTTGTGCCAAGCCCTCTGCTCACCTCTGAGTTTCTGACATTGGGTTGTCTTGTTCGGTCTTTTGTTGGGTTGCATCCACTCCTGTTGCCGTGCTTCACTGCAATACGTTCACTGCGAAAATATCTGAACGGATCTGTCCTGTAGAACCACCGTGGGATTAAGTTAATTCCTCCACAAGTGTATCTGCTACCTCTCAGCTGTCGATAAACAGCACCAGAAAATGAGTCACTGGAAAATTTCCTTCTCTGATGTGGCCGACCTTAACTGAATCTGTGAAACGTTTGTTGAGTTATGGCTGCTGCGGTGAGGGGGAGAAGATCTGGTGGTAATTGTCCCCAAATCAAGGTCACTGAATATGCATTTAGGTTTTGCTGTAGTTTAAACAAAATTTAAGATGGGCAGCATTCCCTTGATCCCTTTTTGCACCCCTATTGCAGTGCATCTGCTGTGCACGGCTGTACCAGCGTGTTTGCTAACCCGTGGCAGCTGAGATATCCAGTGCAGTGCTGCTTTCCTGTAGAGGAGAGGGCCTGTTGCTGTGGCTACCTGAGAGTGACTATTATTGGATGGCACTGGATGCAGCTTAAATGGGTTAATTTGGGTTCAATGAGGAATATGCAGTTAGGACTCTGAATTGCTTACACAGGTCATGTGCAAAGAATGGCCACACCTTGTCACTTCTGGCGCTGTGATTGATTTATTGATAGGGTTTTCAGTAGATAGGTCATATTTACCTGCAAAGCCTACTTGACCTTACTTTAATCAGTAACTTAAGTTAATTATTTTCATAGTGGGGCTCATACCCACGGACTTAACAGTGGGATGTTTGCATAGGATGTTAACTGGTATGGACAACACCTAACGACCGCAAACTTTTGTTTATTTTTTGGGTGGGGTGAATTTTCGCACCTTTGCATGTCCCAAGTGAAGGCTACCTATGCATACCCATTCATCTTACTCTGGTCCTCTACCTGAACGGTCTTATTCAGTCTGACAGCATGTGGTGACACCCCCTACAAAAGTATGGAAGATGCCCGCCGAAGTCTGAACAAAGATGAAGTGACATGTGAGCGGAGGCCTTGGTGCCGTGTGCTGGTTGATGGCACACTGCTATTACTTGCAGGGTGCTAAATACTTAACACATAACGCTCGTACCTTGTTCCAGTGTTTCCCTATCCGTTATGGATCCCCATACAGTCCACATTTTTCTTCCCTCCCAGCTCCCAGCCAATCAAGAGCCCTGATTACCTGATTAAGGCCTGCTGGGTGCCGGAAGGGGAACTGTGGACTCTCTGTGGTTCTCGGTAGACCGGTCTGGGAACCACTGCCTTAGTTCACTTGTGAGCATTCCCATTACTTGTGTAGCACATGCTGGTATTAAATAACTGAATACTTTTTTATCAGGCCAGTCTCAATGCTTTGGGGAAATGTTGCTTGTGGACTCCCTGAAACCCCTGGTCGCCGCTTCTTCCGGGTCGTGATGATGTCGCCGGGGGGGTTAAATCCCCCCCCCCCCCCCCCCCCATTAAAGAGATAGAGAGGGAATGTGAAGTAAATCTGCTGAGCTTGCTACCATGTGATCGATCATAAATTATTTGAAGTAGATGTTGTCCAGACTTTTTAACTGGTACTGTTTCTGAACCTTCTTGGTGAAATCGATAGATAAATACTAGATGTCTGATACTTCCGTCACGCTCATATGTAGGTACTGGTGTTTTCTTTCTGTATTTATTGTATCAGCCACACTGACGGGTAAAATTAATGGTGACATATAGGGCTACACGAGAGGTATTTTCCGGATGTATGGCAGTCTGAAATGGGGCTTTAATACAAATGCAAAGTTAGTTTTTTTTCCTGTCTTCTTTCAGACACTTCTGGGGAAGCTTCGCTAAAATCGGCAGAGGACACCGGATCTGAAATCAGCGATAAGCAATACAAAAAGGTCAGTCATTGCCCAGCTTGGCTACCCTGCTTCTCCCTCGCTGCTTTCAGAATTGCCCATCAAGCTTTCAGCAGATTCCTAAGTCTGATACGGCATAGGCACCCAGTTTGGTTTCGCGCTGTAAATTCCTGCATCATCAGCACCTTCATCGTCTTCTCAGTCTGTTTTCTCTGCGTTAGTCCTAGTTCTACTGTGTCGCCACCTTCTGTAAAAGCTTGTCCTGTCTGGCAGCACTGGCCACAGATTCACACGCAGCCGCAAAATTACAGGCAAAGCAGGGACACCGTACCACACAACTGCGTTCCTTGTAACTTGAGTCCATGCAATCACGGAAAAAACATGCAGACTCCACACGCAAAGCCTCGGGGTGGATTTCAGATAGGTATGTAAACCGGTAGTCAAATTACAGGCTTGGAACCCCCCACCAACCTACCAATACTTCATGAAATTTTGGGCTTGGTTTCAAAGCCCCAAGCGCTGGAGGCTTAAGACTACAGAGCTACTGACCGTAGCCTTTCTGTGACTCATGTTCAGCATCTGTGATATATTCACCATGTCCATGTTCAGCAGCTGGCAGTTCAGCATAGTTTTTTATTAGCGAGCTGCCGCTAATTTGGTAAAAAAGTGGACCCCCCACCTGCAGCACTGGATTTGGCTGCACTAACCCAGTTACCTGCAGTGACGCTTGATCATTTCAGGCCGCATCCTGTCATTCGCTACCTTCGGAAATATAGCGACATGCAAGATCTGGGTCGTAATGGCTGCCAGACAGATGTACGGGCCCTGATGACGGCGTATGACCTGCTGCTGATCAGTCAGGCAGCCCCCTTTAATCCCGCCCTGTTTTCTCGCTGTCCTTTCTGCAGTTACTATAGCTGTACAGCGCTAATTTTCTGTAGCTTGTTGCTAGGCTATGGTAGTTAGCATGGGTAGGGTTAGCATGTCTGTATACCTTCTCCTGTCTGTAGTGTCTGTGTCTCACCTGTTTGCATCTGAACCTCCTCCTCTTTCTCCTGCTGTGCCCCCCCCCCCCCCACATGATGCTCTCAGAGGGTTTCTTAGGAGAACTAATGCTTTATTCAGTGCCAGTTCACCAGCAAGATGAGGACACTGACCCCAGCCCCAGGCTGAGTGCCTGTGAGCGTAACGTGGAAGCCTGCGCACTCCCCACCCACCCCAACGGTGTAACCACTCCTGGCCCAGGCCAGTGACATCATCAAAGCGGTCCATCTGACGTTGACTTTGGGCTCTCGCTCGTCTGGGAAAGTGATGGCCATCAAATGGAAGCCTTCCTTTTCCCTCTCAAGACCGTCACTCAGAAACGGCTTCTACCCGTAGGCCGTAAAAGCAGCCGTAGTTGTGGAAACATTCGCGAGGAGCTCGAAGCAGAGCTGTTTCTCCTCTGAGTAGAAAGGAGCCAGATGAGGTGGTTCAGGCGTCTGTGAAGGGTGGTCTCCTAGATGAATCCCTGGAGAGGTGGCTGATGAGATCTGCGCATCCCTACTTAGACTGCTACCTGGCGCAACCTGACCCTGGATAAGCGGCAAAAGGATGATGGGTGTCACTGCAGCATATATAGACGCTCCTCTACTTACGAACTTTCAACTTACGAACTTTCAGACATAGGAACGAAATGGACTGTAAGTCCGAGTTGTGTTCCTTGGGCTCCCGTTTCCTGTCCGCAACATCCTTTTTCCGCCTAGTATGACTTCTGGCCGCCACTCCCGCCACGTAGCGGCACAGAGTGCGTATTCCCAGCATCCTAGTTCTTAGTACTTGTGTATCCCCTTAAAATGATGTTGAATAACGACTTACGAACATTTCAAGTTACGAACGGATGTTCGGAACGTATCTCATTCGTAAGTAGAGGAGCGTCTGTATTTAGATATAGGTCAATAATGTTCATTTTAAATAATAATAATAATAATGGTGGCTGTGAAAGTGAATTAATCCATTGCCACACTTGTGGGATTATTTTGGGATTATTGTCTTTGTGGAATTGGGTCTCCCTGTAGATACATTTGGGGACCCCTGATCCCCTGATGTTTACTGATAGTAACTGTAATATATCAGGTATCTGTATAGTTGTGCCTATGCATGGTTATAATAATTGTGACCCTTTAGGCTGTATCTAACCCCAGCCCCGCTCTGCACTCAAATCTCCATCACGCCACCCCGCTATTATCCCCAAAAGATGGGGGGAAAAAAAAGCAGAAGGCGTGAGAGACGCTGAGTTCCAGCATCTCACACACGCGTGTCCCACACACAGCCGCGCTGTGCCGCCTACACGGTCTCCAACCGCGTCCACGCGCCGTCACGCTCTGGCGTGACTTGCTTTTCACACGCCGCACCCCCACGGGGCGAGAGGCGCGCAGCGTGTCGGTGTGAAGGAGGCGAGGGAGCCTTCAGGGGCGGGCTCACACCAGGCCTGAGTCACACGCGATCATTGGCGGGAGAGAGACGGCGGTGGCGTGCGGGGGGGGGTTAGAGGGGGCCGCCTTCCCCCTGTGTTCCTTAAACCCCCTGACCCCTCTGCCCCTGCCGCCTTCCCTCACATGGAGTTTAAACATGCACACCAAGCTGTTTGTCGGAATATGTCTCTGTGACCCCCTCCAGCCAGTTCCCCATGTCCTATCCCATTTAATCCCATTTTTTTTATAGTGCATGACGTAGGCTTGGTGGTAATACGGTATTCCTTGGTGTATTTGGGTATACCACAATTATTTCATTGCCAATATTTCATATTACTGGAAAAGTATTGCTTTTTAAATGCTGTGAAGTACAGTATACCGTGTTGTACTGTCTGGAAGGTATGAACGAATTAAAAATTAGATACCGGCAACACCTAGTGTTTGTGTCTGGAATGCACTGCCGTACTGGAGGTTCATTTTACAGAAGATGCTCTTCAAGGCTTGATTGATCACAATCAAACATTTGTAAGCATACTTATAATGAATGACAATCTCTGCTTGTGTAGTTTGCCTGTGAAAAAGCATTTTGTGTAACTGATCTCAGAACCGTGTCACAGATGGATTGTAACGATCCAGGCCCATTATAGCAGCTCTGTTTCTGTATATGCAGACCACGGATAAGGAGAAGGTGGACCAGCTACAAGAGGAGCTCTTGCGAACTCAGGTACCACACACATTCCATGGATGGATGGATGACTATATTGACTGCTTTCTGTTATTTCAAAGTATGTTAGCAGTCAACAGATGTTCACGGTGCTCACCTATGGTGATGAGTCATGCGATGATGAAGTCATGTGTATTGATGGCTGGATCTAAGTGGGATTTGAGGGGGACTTTGTCAGACCTGCTGTGCGTCTCACTGAAGGTGCTGCCCCTCCCCCCCCCCCACAGTTGAAATACCAGCGCATGCTGGAACGCCTGGAGAAAGAAAACAAGGACCTCAGGAAGGTGGTTCTCCAGAAGGACGACAAAGGCATCCACCAGCGTAAGGTTAAGGTGTGGCCCTTTCTGCTTAGCTGCTTAGCAAGATTCACTCTGCCTGCTTTGGAAATTGCATTCTGTACTGTACTATATTCGTTCTCTGGATCTCCGTAGGGTTTGCGGTTTTTGTCCAGTATACTGTGAGGAGATATTTGCTGAATTTTAGGGGCATTGGAATAATATCACATCCTCTCAAAGCTGCTACATCAAGATGGTTCCCTCTGTTTCCCTGCAGAAGTCTCTCATTGAGATGTATTCTGAAGTCTTGGACATTCTCTCTGACTATGACTCCAACTACAATACCCAGGATCATCTGCCAAGGGTATGTCAGTGTCATGTGTCGAACTGCCGGGGGTGCACACTGCTATATATGTAACAGGGACTGCAAGTAATTTTGTGGTGAAAGAACAGGTTTTCTGAAGGTGACTGAAGGTTTAAGTCTGAGCAGGAAAGTAATTCTGCCCATCAACAAGGTAAAATGCCGCCTATCCCATAATACAATGTGTCGGCTGTCTGCTTTTCTCTCAACTTTTGGGTCTATAGGTGGTTGTGGTGGGGGACCAGAGTGCTGGAAAGACCAGTGTCCTGGAGATGATCGCACAAGCTAGGATCTTCCCCCGGGGGTCTGGCGAAATGATGACCAGGTCTCCGGTCAAGGTAAGTGGATGCCTACGGTGTTTTCTGGTGTCTACGGAGAAACCAACCCCGATCAGAGTCACAACTCAAAGGTCCTTTATTTTCTATTTGTTGAACATGCAAGAAGTGGGTATAGATTGGTGTAGGTGAAGAAGCTGGGATAGTAAGACCATATAGATATAATACACCAATACTGACAAATATAGAATTTACAACATAAACCATTACAAGAAGAGCAAGGTGCAAGAATTCTTACCAGGCAACATTACTATACAGCCTAATGGAAAATAAATGCACAATGCAAAACAGAAACAAATAAACTAGTGTAACACAGTACATTGTAACAACCAGTAAGAACAACATCAGTGTACAAACAGAAGAAATGTAACACGGGGTATGACTGAATGGATGTGTTGTGATTGGGCACGGAATTTCTAAGTGGGGGTGCGGTTATACCTTGGTGAGTTTGTTGAGGAGCAGGATATCGTCAAAAACGTAGCTATGGTGTGCAGTCAGAGTGTTGATGGGCACGTACCACCTCTCTGATGGTAGCAACATAGGCTCCGTTTGTCTGTTGTTCTGCCAGGTAACACTAAGCGAGGGACCTCACCACGTGGCCAGGTTCAAAGACAGCACCCGAGAGTTTGACCTGGGGAAGGAGGAAGATGTAAGTCGTCTGCCATGATTCCGGCAGAGGGCTAAATGGATTATTTTTTTCTAGTAGCTGATGAAGCAGTGGTTGGTATCTCCTAAGCTTCTGGTTTCTCTGTGCACTTCGCAGCTTGCCGCCTTACGGCGCGAGGTCGAGATTCGAATGCGCAAGAGTGTGAAGGATGGACAGACGGTCAGCCCTGAGGTAAAGATTGGCCTCGTTTGCCATGCCGTCGATACTTACTGAAAGTTGATTTCATTGGGGCATTGACCCGAAGAAGTTTGAGAGCATTGTTCAAAGAACTTGATTCCTCCTCAATATTAGACCATATCCCTGACTGTGACGGGTCCTGGCATCCAGAGGATGGTTCTGGTGGACTTGCCCGGAGTCATCAGTGTAAGTCTCGTTTTAAGAGCTGTAACCCTTTGTTTTCCATCAGTCTGAGGTAGTGAAATCTCGGATGAATTTTCAAATCCTGCTCCTCCGTCTTGGACACTAATCTGGGTGTCTTTTCCTAGACTGTGACCACTGGCATGGCGGCTGACACGAAGGAGAGCATCTTCACCATGAGTAGGGCCTACATGCAGAACCCCAATGCCATCATCCTTTGCATTCAAGGTGAGACTCGGTGAAAAGGCAACAATGCCTCTGCAGCGAGAGAGAGAGCGAGAGGAAGGAATTCTCAAAAACAAATGCTGCAGGTTCAACTCCCGTTAGATTAAATTGGCAGTTTATACCCCCCCCAAAGGAAAAAAAAAAAAGATGTGTTTCAGATATGCTGTGGGGCTATTTATCCATCTAGATTGTTGTAGTGGGAGTTGCCTAGTTTTGGACATATCAGCTATGGAAATGTTGCGTTCTATTTTTGTCCTCTTTTTGTGGTGATTGAAGTGCCAAAAAATACAGCACCAATGTCTCTTAGCAGAAATCATAGCCCGGTTACTCAAGATGATCCACAGACCTTGTAGTCAGCAGTGTGACGCCTGAACCTCGTTCTACTGAACTCCACACACCAGTCGTATCACTGTGCCAAAGTTCTCTGCGTTCTTTCCAGATGGCTCCGTGGATGCAGAGCGTAGCATCGTCACAGACCTGGTCAGTCAGATGGACCCTCAGGGCAAGAGGACCATCTTCGTGCTGACCAAAGTGGATCTCGCAGAGAAGAACATGGCTAGCCCCAGCAGGGTATCGTGCCTTCCGTGTTCAAAATGTCCGGCCGCATGCGTAATCACACAGAGATTTCAAATTTACACCCCTTTGACCATAGGATTTCAGGCAGCCGTGATGCTGTACTCTGCCAGCCAATAATCAAATAGTGCTTCTTACCCACTGCTTTATTATTGGTTGGCAGAGTATTCATCCCAAAAGCCTGCACTGACACCAGTCCTACCTGGATCTCATTCCCCAATCCTGCACTAAACTGTACTCCAACCAAAACAGCATAACTCTTTCAATCCACGTGAAATTTTGGAATTCACCCAGATGTGCTTCTGTAATGTTCTTTTTGTAGATTCAGCAGATTGTTGAAGGAAGGCTGTTTCCCATGAAAGCTTTGGGCTACTTTGCTGTGGTAACAGGCAAAGGTAAAGCAAAAAGTTCTACAAAACGGCAGGAGATGGTATAGCCCATCAATAGCCCATCAAACTGAACTAGATCACTATGAAATATTGTATCTCCAGTGGATCGACGAAACTGCACTTTTCTCTTCTAGGCAGCAGCAACGAGAACATCGACGCCATCAAAGACTACGAGGAGGAGTTTTTCCAGAATTCGAAATTGCTCAAGTAGGTCTGGGGGAGTCTGTTTTACCACTGAAGGCCTCATAGAATTTTTTGGCTATTCCATATGCCCCCTTGTATTTTCCAGGAATGGCATGCTGATGGCTCACCAGGTGACCACGAAGAACCTCAGTCTGGCCGTGTCCGATTGCTTCTGGAAGATGGTGAGCGAGTCTGTGGAACAGCAAGCAGATGCTTTCAAAGGTATTAAGGCGTTCTGTTCACTAATGGCATGTCGTCTTTGTTTTATTTATAACTTTGATATTGTGGAGCTTGTTCCTCATGTGTGTATTCGAATAGCCAATTTCAATGTATTCATTGTATCGCAGGGGTGGCTAATCTTGTCCGCAAAGGGCCGGTGTGTATGCGGGTTTTCGCTACAACTCTCTAATTAGATTACTAATTAGAGGACTGACTGGCTGAAGATTCCTCATAGCTGGGTTTGAACCGCTGACCTACAGGTTATCCCACAGACCTGCACACACACCGGCCCTTTGCGGATAAGATTGGCCGCCCCTATTGTATCGTGACACCGCAGTAGTTGTGCTTCTAGTCGCCATCTGGTCTCGCTCAGTCCCAGTTACTTTGCTAACTCTTGTTAGTCACGTGCCCCTTGTTTGGCGGTTCCCTCCCAGCCGGTTGGCGTTCATAAGATGTCTGAACTCCAGGTGATCTCCGAATTGATTTACAGTCCACCACCTCAGCCGCCTTATTCCCCACTTGTCCTCCTATTGATTTCTTTGAACGGAAACCTACAGGAGACAGAAGATAAATAAGTAATTAGTGGGACAGGGCGCCCGTCTGGCGACGCTTCCTCTCAAAGCGGAGCCACGTGGGGGCTGGGGGGGTTGCAGTCAGGTTAAAGCATCGGGGGGATTAAGTGGAGTCTAACTTGGCCTGTTTTGAAACAGGCCCTGCCTACCCCTTCTTTACATGCCCATACATCACGTATATCTCACACCTGTCAGACGTCACATGGTCTGTTGCCATGGCAACGTGTAGTATGGTATTGCTGCTATTACTACACCTTAACGATGGTCATCTGAAGTCCTTAAGTGAGGTCGGCGGGTTTTCGTTCCCCATCCATTGTTAGCCTACTGAAATCGTTTTGGATAATAATCAGAATCGTGATCTTTATTGCCACACAATCAAGGTCTGTGGAAGTCTTTGTTGACACAATGTGCTACTGTTTGAGACACCATGACAATAGACCAGTGTTTCTCAACCCAGTGTATGGGGAATCCCGGACAGTCCACGTTTTTGCTCCCTCCCAGCTCCCAGCCAATCAGGAACACCGGATACCTGGTACAGGTGCGCTGGGAACTGGGACGGAGCAAAAATGTGGATTGTCCCGGATTCCCCAAGCACTGGATTGACAAATACTGCAATTGACAGTTAAAAATTATGGTATAACATAGAGTTTAAGACACGAGATTAATTATATTTTACTTAACCAGGCAAGAACAATTTCTTATTTACAATGGCAGCCTGGGAAAAGGCAATAAGAAAAAAAAGATACTAAACGGAGAGGAGTGAATGACATGTATGGGATACATGCAGTGGTTTGTGCAATATTTTGTAGCGCCCTGTTAAAAGTTGACAAAACTTGTATTGGTGCAATACAGCAATTGGTGTTAATGTTGTAGAATGTGAATTGCACATGATGAGCCCTGATTATTTGGTATGGCATTTTAATTTGTAACAGATGGAGTCTGAACTCGCAAACAGCCAGTGCATGCATATCGAAAATCATCTCTTAGCCTGTGCATATCCACAGCAGAATGAGATAATAAACGGCATGAAAGAATTCCGGCGGGTCTTCCTTTATGGGATCACCGGGGGCTCGATGATGAAATCTGTGTTGCTAACGAGGGCGGTGGGCTTACGCTGACCCTGTCCCCCACTTTCAGAGGGGCAGTGAATAACCGCCATGCATCTCCCAGCTGATGATGTCATCCTGGCGTACCGATTTACGATTGGACCAGGAGGCACGGTATTGATCCATATGCTGAACGCGTGGGTGTTGGTCTTCTTATGGTTTTCTTTTTTTTTTTAGCATCCCGGTTCAACCTTGAGACAGAATGGAAGAATAATTACCCTCGTTTGCGAGAATTGGATCGGGTAAGAGAACGGGGTAGCCGGTTGGATGCATGCTTTCTACATTGTAGTGTGTTAAAATCAGACTTACCACCTGCAAATGATACCACGGAAAGTAATTTGACCTGTGAGCCAAATCCTAATAAAATCCTCTATGTTATGCAATAATTAGGCTGAAAAAATATGTCATTGCAAAAACACGTACTAAAATTTGCACATGTGTGATTTGGAGCAGGTTTTAAACTTTTCAGTGCGTAAACGGAAAAATTACACTTGCTGTCACAGAATGAGCTCTTTGAAAAGGCCAAGAACGAAATCCTGGATGAAGTCGCCAGCTTAGGCCAAGTGACGCCCAAACACTGGTAAGAAGCAGGCCTGTTCTGTCCTCCGGGTCGGACTCTTTACAGGTGTGTCCGCTCATTCATTATCATAACGAATTGCTCTCAGTTCCGTGATTTTAACAGTACCACCCAGTGTGTGATGTGTAATTTCCTGGTTTAATCGTCTGTTAAACATCATTTGGGTAGGAAGATGTCCAAGGTTATCTCACGAATGGTGTTGGATACAATGGATAAGACGCTATTTATATGCCTGAGGAAGAAAACGATTTTGCGGAGAGTCTGTTGGTAATGAGAGTGGATTTGGAATGGATTGGGGGGGGGTTCTTGTGAAATCCATTAATGCAGCCCAATCGATGGGATGATGGATGACCTTGGACTGGGCCGGGCTGGGCTGGGCTGGCGCGCTTCTGCACTGGGTTGGACTGGCCCTAATTCAGCACGTGCATATTGTTAAGAGGAGGTCCAGTCGGTGCTGGAGGACAAAGGAACATGAGCAGCCCTTTATGATAAATAAGCAGGATATGTGAAAGAAACAGCAGCGTGCTGATGACGTCACGGTCGCTCTGTGTCCGTGGCTTCCGCCAGCTCCGGCTTCCTTGCTGCAGCTTCAGAGAATGTAACATGGCCGCTACTTTATCACTGCTATTTATAATCGCCTCGTTTAATCTCCGTGTAAAATGTGTGGAGAGGATATCTTGTGTAATATTTCTTATCACAGTCATTCACTCTGTCTACACAGCCATAATTTGTCATTTTTCGTCTGTATTTATTTGCGTCTGGTTAGATACTAACTATTTCATTCACTCTGTATGTATGCCAATGAAATCTAATATAATGTAATATAATCTAATCTAATCTCTTTCTGCACGGCTGATTGAGCATTAGTGTGTAATTCTACTGTTGATGTGTATTACTTTTCTGTTAATTAATCACTGAGATTACTGATCCTTTGAGCACAGGACCATATCCCTAATTAGTACGCCACCTGCTGCTCAAAGTGAATATTACGTGCTTATTGTTAATCCCTCCCCTCACTTCCAGGGAGGCAATACTGCAGAAGAAACTGTGGGAGCGAGTGTCGACGCATTTCCTGGAGAACATCTACCTCCCAGCCGCGCAGTCCATGAACTCGGGGACCTTCAACACCACAGTGGATATCAAGCTGAAGCAGTGGGCCGACAAGCAGCTGCCGCAGAAGACCCTGGAGGTGAGGGATGCGCCGTGGCGTGACGAGGGCGCCCCCTGTGGGTCAGGCGCCAGCTTGGGCCTCAAGCTCCCTGTGCGTGTGCCGCATGCAGGTCGCCTGGGAGACGCTGCAGGGGGAGTTTGGCCGTTTCATGTCGCATCGCCAGGCCAAGGACCAGGACAACATCTTCGATAGGTTGAAGGAGGCCGTGCGGGACGAGAGCATGCAGAGGCACCGCTGGAGCGAGAGCGCCGAGGACAGCTTGGTGAAGGCCGTCGCCATCGGCCTCCTCCGACCGGGCGGTGCGGTGCGGAGCGAGTGGGTGGGGAGTAACGGGGTTTCCTGCGCTGTGCTGCCTTCCAGAGGGTCATCCAGCACAACACCCTGGAGGACCGCTCCATCACAGACAAGCAGGAGTGGGACGCGGCCGCCCGCTTCATGGAGGAGACCCTGCGGGGACGCCTCAGCGATAGTATGGCGAGGGGAACACAGACACACACAGACACACGCACACACAGACACACGCACACACAGACACACGCACACACAGACACACGCACACACAGACACACGCACACGCACGCACACGCACGCACACGCACGCACACGCACACACACGCACACACACAGACGCACACACACAGACGCACACACAGACGCACACACAGACACACACACGCACGCACACGCACACACACGCACGCACACAGACACACACACACACAGACCTGAAGACTGTGTGTGTGTGTGTGTTGCTCAGGGAAAGTTTACCCTTGTTTCTCATAATCAGGGATCAGATGGCCACTGTGGTCAACAGCTGTATGATGGTGTATATAACGCCTTTCTCATAATTCTTTAACGGACAGTCGCCAAATTCTTGCCTTTTTGGTGTGGAGTTCTGGGTTGGGCCTTTTCAGGACCGGCAGGTGGTGTTAAGGTGGTGTTTTTTTGCTCACCTCCACCCCAGCGGAGGCCATCATCCACGACATGGTCGGCCCTGACTGGAAGCAGAGGTGGCTGTACTGGAGAAGGCGATCCCCAGAGCAGGTAAGTCCTGACTGACTGCCTCCCCCATCCAGGCCTTTACCTTTAATTCCCAGACTGAACACGCATAATGCAGAGAGACCCAAACTGATCACATGAGAGACCAGAGACACAGATATTTGGGCCTATTAAGCACTGGTAGGTTGAGACCCAACAGACGATAACAGGTGATATACAGGCAGAGTTATTGGGACGTGCAGGTCAAAGACCTGATCGATGAATAGGAAGGCCATAGATGTAGTTCCGTCGTGCGTGCAGCCGGCATGTTCTACCATGTGTGTGTGCAGCTCTTGAGGGGTGCGTGATACCCCGGGTGCGTGATCGAGCCGCGTTCGGCCCGCAGAGTGTCTGCAGCGAGACCCGCAATGAGCTGGAAAAGCTGTTGAAGCTGCGTGAGGACCACACGGCGTACCTGGCCAGCGACGAGGTCACCACAGTGCGCAAGAACCTGGAGAGCCGGGGCGTGGACGTGGAGCCCAGCCTGGTCAGCCCCCCCACCCCACCCCACCCCCATGGGACCGCGTGTCCTTCAGGGTGGCCTTTCCTGCTTCACACTGCCAGTGTAATTGACATATCACATTTCACCGAGAGACAAGGGGCCTTTGTGTACAGTTTGCCGTCCTTGCATTCTTCCCAGATAAAGGACACTTGGCACCAGCTGTACCGGCGTCACTTCCTGCAGAGGGCGCTGCTGCACTGCAACCTGTGCAAGAGAGGCTTCTACTACTTCCAGCAGCGGTTCGAGGACGCCGAGGTGAGCTCAGCGGAGCTAATCTCACATCAAGCTGGGCCCAGTTTCCAGCAGAGCGTTCAGGTACCAGCGGGTACCTGACGCGTAACCCGCAAGTTTTGAGGGGTGTGATGGGTGAAAAATGTCCATCTATGTAATTTGCCGGTAGGGCTGCAGTTAGAAATCAATAGGCCACAGGTATAGCAGGTCTAAATGGCAAAATACGCCATTTTTATTTACATTCACATAAGCCTATATTTCTTATTAAAATTAAATGTTTTTTTTTTATTTTTTTGTAATTATGTAGGCTATTTGGCTATGGGCCTGTGAGCCAGTAAACATTTTTGTCCAGCTGATCTAGTAGACTGTAATTCAGGTGTAGTTCGGGTTTTGGAATCTCTTTGAAGCAGGTTGGGCCGAGTACAGAATTACGTAAGAGCTTCTGTCAGATAAGGGTTCAGTTTTAAGCACTGTGAGTACAGGTGTGTGGACCCATGCGAGACTCTGGTTTCTAGTATCTACTGGCAGGTAAGATGAACATGAAGGCATTTCAGATTGCAGATTAAATGCCGTGAGTAAGCGTGATGTGATGTGATGTGATGCTGGTTACAGATGGACTGCAATGACGTCGTGCTATTCTGGCGCATCCAGAAGATGCTGGGAATCACGGCCAACACGCTGAGGCAGCAGCTGACCAACTCGGAGGGTAAGTAGCATGGAACCGTCCAATCAGGCCCAGATGTAGACCGTGCGCCAGCAGTCTGCACTCGGAGTTAGACCCCCCCCCCCACTTTGCTTTAACGCTAACTCCCAGAATCGCACACACTGGGACTTGCGTAAGAAGTGAAGAAGCGTCGTCTCACATTGATCCGGAGGCAGGGTCTCTGTGCCGGCGGCTGATTAGTGCTGTCATGCCCCCCCTCCCCCCCCCCCCCAGTGCGGCGCCTGGAGAAGAACGTCAAGGAGGTGCTTGAGGACCTCGGCGAGGACAGCGGGAAGAAGGTGGAGCTCATCACCGGCCGGCGAGTGCAGTTGGCTGAGGAGCTCAGTGAGTGTGATTCCTAAATATTACTCTTTAACATGTTTATGAATCTTCTTAAACATTCTGGACCTATGGACTACAATGGCCACGTTGTACTTCAAATGACCAATAGAGGGCAGCATTGGTCAGCTGCGACAGTTAAATAAGAATTAATGGCTGTGTTTCAGATGAGTTTTAGGTGAAATGGTCGTTATTTTGCAGACTTAAAAAAACGGTGGCTAGGCACGTTATTTTGAGGTTACTTGAAGGCCAGCCAGGCTTTTGCCTCAGGTGTCTGCAATTGTCAGTCTCATAGACGTGCTGCAAATGGGCCCTTAAGACAAACAGAGCGTGCCTCGTGATGGCAGGTCCGGACTGGCCCGCACGCGGCCCCCGCCACGCGGCCCCCGTCTGTGTAAGCACATCCTGCCACCCAGGTTCCAGGCCGCGCTCGGATACCCAACACAAGGCTGTCGCATAATCGCTTCTTCTCAGATCAGTGACTTTTCGTAAGCCACACTGTTCCGCTTCAAAACCGGGGTTAATGGCAGCTCCCACCCCCTCTAGCCAGACACATCAGCACCGTGCCGGAAAACCTCAGCCGACTGTTGTGGTTCGGGGGGGGGGGCCCCGGCAGGCGGACGCGACAGGAAGTGGACCTGTTTGGAAACGAGGCGCTTCCTGTCTTGCGGGTGAGGGGAGGTGACTCAGCCACCAGGGGGGGGTGCATTCGGGACACGACTTGTGGTCACAGCAATGGGCAGGGGGGGGGTTATTGTCACTTGCCAGGAAAGCTTCTCCGTGGGGGACCTACCTGCTTCCTTTGTCCGCTTTGGGCTAGTAGGGGCATGTCCGGGCACGTCCGTCGCCCCCGGGGGCCGTTGCTAACGCACAGTGCCAATGGGGGCAGCCTCAACTGGGCACATAGCATAGCAACCCACTGTGTGTGTGTGTGTGTGTGTGTGTGCGCGCGCGCTTGTGTCTGTATATCGTGGGGGGTGGGGGGGCTGACCTCTCCCACGCCGAAGCGTCCTTAGAGACCCTCACACGCAAAGACCATCCGAGGCTTCAAAATCCTTGCTACTGAAGTCATAGATCCTGGGAAAAATTTGCAAATCTCTATCTATCCTTTGATGGTTTGGATATTTAACATCTATTTTACCTGATAATTTACATTGCTTCGAATAAATGTTTGAGAAAGTACGGTCAATCAGTACTGGGAGTGAATGAGAGTTACTCTTGCTCAAGGTCCTAAAAGTGAAATCGCTCTGCCAAGACTGGGATTTGAACCAGCAACCTTCTGCCTAAACCCTCTGAACCACAAATGGCCTCGAAAAATTTGTAATAAGTATTTAAGGGCTGCAGGGCCTATCCAACCTTGGCGACTCCGCGATCCGTCGCCGGAGGGAGTTTCGGGGTTATGAAGCCAACGGCTGTCGTAAGAATAGTACCGCGATGGTATGCATCTCCAGTATTTAAGGCTCAAAGAAAGACATTTCTGGATTCCTTTGGTCAGTACCTGCGTAAATAAGCCGTGCATGATGCCGGCGTGACAGCAGCCGCTGTGCTGTGCATTTCAGACTGCTTTGATGTCTCTGTTCGGTCATGAGAGGATGATGATGCGCAGGTGGGGGAAACCTGAACCCTGGCACTTTGGTCAGAGTGAGCCTGGGGTGTCCTGGACCGTCCCGGAGCAGCAGTATCCCCTGGGGTGTCTCGCACCGTGATCTCTGTCTGACCACTCTGTTTAGTCACGGCACACTTCCCGTCCGTCCCACTGCCAGGCTGTTTGGATCGGACCGAGCGGGGCGTGCGGGGGCGCCGGTTTCACTATGAGCACGGATCGCGCCCCAGGACAGCCAGGTGCTCACCGGTGGTTTGACAGGGCGAGTCTCGGTGATTAGGCCCGCGTGCCACGGCATGTCAATGTCAGCCCAGGGTACTGTCACAGGACCCCCCCCACAGGCTGCCCTCCAGCTGAACTGTGAGGAGTGCCCCCCCCCTCCCCGGCCCCGCAAACCCTGCCTCTTCCCTGTAATTAAATGCTTCTTGTAGACGGGTGGAGTTGGGCGAGGGGGGGTGGGGGTTCATTCCGTCACACTCCTCTCCTTGCACACCTGGACCTTCCCGGGTTGGACCGGAGCTCCCTGCAAGGGTCAAGCCGCCCTTCTCCCATGAAGGGCCCATTGTGTGCCTGTCAAAGCGGGGCCCCGGGACCCCAGACGCCCCCGGCATGATGCGTGTGGACTCAGGCATTTCCAGAGTGTTCTGCAGTGTGAGAATAACTAAGTTTAGCTTTTGATTATTTTAATGCCCATTCTCAGGTGACTAAGATGACCTAACACCTATTAAACTCGCCCTGTAGAAACCGCACCATCTGCCAAAGGTCTTCATCCTTTCATCACTTCACGCCGAGTTTGAGCTTCTTTATTTCGTGTGCTTTTCCTCTGCACCTGATACCCACAGTCCAGTACCTCAAAGTGGTTGTTTTCCACTGGTATAAAAACTGATACTGGTGCCGAATGACATCACACCGTGAGGTGGGGTATTTTGTACTGAATTTGAAAAATTTCTGTACTACATTATGTGGCTGGACGATGTGTGATATTAATACCAGCATCTCATATCCTGAACATATAAAATTTGAGTGTCTTCCTTTGTACGCACATACATTGTTTTTTAAAATTTCATTTATTGTTGTTTTCTGAGTTTAACTTTTTTTTCAAGATTGTGGTTGTATTGTGTTTCAGAAACAGGTGGTTTGCATAACCAGTAATCAATGAACACATGTGCAAGTCCCACCCCAAGTACCAAAGTACTACTAAAGTACCCCAGCTGGTTTTTTACTTTGGTTAGTGAAAATTTGGTACTGGTACTGAACCAGAAGTATGGAGTACTGAAAGTACGGGACCTGATGCAGTGGAAAAGCGCCCTTAAGCTTGAGGCCGCGTCTACACCTGTAAGTGTGTCTCTGTGGTGATTAATGCGTCCCCTGGTGCTGCTGTGTTGTCAGCATGGTTATTCTGTCAATAATAAGCTTAAGTGCATGATAACTTTACCTATTTATACCTGTTGGATTTGCATTTTGCTGAGGGATTCGTTCAGAAACGGGTTTTCTAAATGTCCCAAAGATCAGCCCTGCTCCACCATATGGTGCATAGTGCAGGTCAGCGCTTCTAGGAATCCTCTCTCTTCTGATTGGCCGGTCTGGACCTGGTCCTGGCCATCCCTGTCTGCAGTATGAACCGGATCTCTGTGCTTCGCCTCACTGTGTCTCCAGGGTTCTGTTTTAACAAACGGCTCCTCCAGGCCCTCTATCCTTGGTGCCCGGTAACCTGCCCCACTGTGGGCGGGGCCTCCTCCTCTTACGGCCCAATCAGGCATCAGTTACAGGCTTTCCCAGCTTCTCCTTTGCCAGGCACCCAGGAAGCTCTTGGCCCAAGACAATGTGGACCAGAGATTTCATTTCACGGGGCTGCGGGGGGGTGGAATAGGAGGATGAGGGTAAGGCCCGATTTATACTCGACGCCCATGAAGCGCACGCATACACATCAAGGCCGCCACGCATTTTTTGCGTCGGTTTCGCGCATCGTCTGCGCAGCTACGTGAGGAATTAATGCGACGTGTATGTGAGTTGCGGTACTACCAAAAATTAGGGTGGCAGTATGGTCACCTTTTGTCACAGGACAGTGTGTTGATACAGTTAGTAACTTTGTACAGTTATCATTATACAGTATACAGTACTTCCAGCCATTAATTCTCAAAAAATCAGATGTTACTTTAGAGAGAAAATATTGATGAAGTTCTTTTGTGTCCCTCCATGTATGACGTCTGGCAGTTTAAGTTTCCCAGAAAGCAGTATCATATGTGCAAAGTACAATGAAATTCTAACTTCTTATTTGCCTGTTTTCATAAGCAACATAATTTTTGTTCAATACAGTTCCGGTATTTATAAATCTTGGTTATAAAATTCGCAGAGAGTGTTGGGTTTACGTCTCGCTAGAACTTTTATACTGCTATAGGTAGCAGAACTTGGCAGGCTGTGCAATTTTGATGGCCGACCCTTTTTAGGATTATCTAGTATATGTTTAACATTAAAGTGTAAAGGCAGCGATTTGTACATCACTTCATGTCACAACCTCATACAAAATAAGTGACAACAGAAATGAAGCAGCTGAACGTGACCTTTAATCTTAATGCGCAAGTATAATCAGTACATTGCCTGCGTAAGTATGGTCAGTACATTGCCTGCGTAAGTATGATCAGTACATTGCCTGCGTAAGTATGATCAGTACAGTGCCTGCGTAAGTATAATCATAGCACAATACAGTGCCTGCGTTGTGTACCCCTGTGTCGTTTACGCGTCATGTGAAGTATATCGCGGGCCCTAGTGGGGGAAATCCTGCACTGTCCGCTTGAAGGGGAAATCTGCGGTGCAGGGGATTATGGGAGTATTCACGGCCAGATAATGGGGAGTCTTGGATTAATGTAGCTAGCAGCTCATCTAAAGTAAACAGACTGACAAAGTTTTGCCTCAGCCACTTTCCTGCACCCCTGCCGTTAAAAAACGTGGGAAATAGCAGAAAAGGCCTCTGACTGAGACCCTAAATATCAGCATGAACCATGACCATACTTGACAACCCTTCCCATTTGCCCCATATTATACCCCCCCTCAGAAAAATCTGCGAGTATGCTTGTACCACAGTAACACGCTCTGCTGATCACTTTTAATCACCTCTCACTAGTGTCTTTCTCGCCCCTTTATTTCCAGCACTTTCCGTCCTTTTGCAGCCTCTCACGCCTGCACCGTTTGCAGATGGTGCCGATCACAGCGGCCGTATCCACCGTGCTTTGTTTGACTTAACTTGGATTATCTGCCCGCAAATGATTTTGAGAAATGATCTGAGTGCTGTCCCCGCCAGGGATCCTGTCCCGTGTCCAGAATTGGAAATACTTCCATCCGTTAATCACTGAAAGCAATGACCCAAATCCAAACAAACACTGCTGTATCAAAGGGAACTTGAGAAGAACCCCCCCCCCCCCACTTGCTGGAGGTTCTGCGGGTCACCGGCTGGGGTTTGTTGTCTTTGGTCGGGCCCTGCCGGTCGCAGCTCTAGGTGCCGGTTCCGCTTAATTTCCCCGTTGCACCTGCAGGCCCTGGCTAGCCGCTGTGGGCCGAAGCCTCCGTTCCCCATCCCCGCGTCTGTGCTGCTACGTCGAGCGTGTCCTGCGCGCGTCGATCTTCTCCGAGCGCAGAGAAGGGGACGCATCCTCATAGCTCGCCCACGTCCGTTTTCGGGGATCCGAGGATACCTTCAGGTTTATCCTGTAAGACGGTGTGTCCCAGTTCGGTAATCGGGGGTCCGAGAGAAACTCCACGTTTTTTGCAAAAATGTGGACTGTCTGGTAGGATGCTTGGAGGGAGCAGGAACAGGGACACGGACCGACTGTGAGTCCCTGAGCACCGGATTGAGAAACACTGATATATAAGGAATAAAGCAAAAATCTTAAACGATTAGAGGTTTTATTTTCTCCTGGAGAGCAATGGGTTTTTAGCTGCGTTGCGAGATGCCACATCGCGAACAGATAGAGACTTTATTAATCCTGAAGGAAATAACAGGTTTATAGTAGCTGAATACATTTACAGAGTAAAACAGACATTTAGATGTAAATAGGTAGTGATTAAAGATGGTAGCAATTAAAAATAGACATCAATAGCAGGTACAGTGCTAGGAAAGACGGAAGTTATTGTCCGGAATTCTGTAGTAAAAGCTCCGAAATGAATGTTCTGTGAATGAGCATTTTGTGCTACCACGGCTAGCTGTGTTCCTTTTACTAAGGGGATCTGGTTTCCCCAGAAACCTGTTTGTTCCATAAATCTTAAGAATGAGTTTGTTGCAGCATAGCACATTTCCATATGCAAGTCAGATATTGGCTCTGAGGGACCAGGGTGTGGAAGTAATCCAGAGTGGAGTGAATGACGCGGTCCAGCTGCTGGTGCATCTGACGTGTAATAAAAAGAGAACGTCCTGTGTTTGGTCACTGTGCCGTGCAATAAATGTGTCTTCTGCTTCACTCAAGATGTGTGGCCCTGGGGAACTGTGTGCGTTGGGCCAGGAAGCCTGCCTGTTTGCATATGGGGCCCAAAGGCCGTCTCAGGATGCTCAGGCAGGAAGCAGAGCTGTTTACAAACAGGAGTGAGAGGTCGTTTGCCAATTGAGTGTCTGGTTGGGAGGGCGGGGCCTGGGAGCATAGCCGTCCAATAAAGCGTTTAGTGGGCAGGGCGGGGCCTGGGAGCACAGCCTGCCAATAGAGTGTTTAGCGGGGAGGGTGGGGCCTGGGAACACAGCCTGCCAATAGAGCGTCAATCATGCCAATCATGAGCCGCATTCAAGAATTAATTATTTGCAATTAAGAAATTCTTAATGTATACTGTTTTTTTTTCCAGAGAAAGTGAGAGAAATTCAAGAGAAACTCGAAGCTTTCATTCAAGCACTTCAGCAGGAGAAATAGCTAAAACGGTAAATGTTTAAAATCTTCCATCAGCTACGAAACACCACTGAAATCACAATAAAATAAAAAACATCAATCTCCCGCTCACAAGGGCCCCCCTTAAATGCCTTGGAAGGTAATATTAGCTTTGGATAAATGATAGTGACATAACCTTTTGTCTTCAGAATGCCTAAAGGTTTTCATAGTTTGACTTCATTCACTTTAAAGTTGCATGGAGACTTATACGGTTGGTTACTGTTCTTAACTGAATATTCCTGTCCTCCAAAACAAATCTACCCACCTCCGTTTCAGAACTCCAGGATGCTAAATCGATCACTGAAAGGACACTGTTCTCAAATGGCCGATATACATGTATGTTTGTTGTGAATTACTGTCCCCTGTTTTCTGTCTCACACTGCATTCGGTGAAGATGGATCTTTACGCAGTGCCTGATGGGAAATCGCGGATCGAGCGTGTTTGACCAGGGCCACGCCGTCTTCACGAGCTGCCTCAGCGCTAATGAACGCCGAAGGTTTCCGTCCCTGGTGTTAGCACTTCTTTGCGGAGGTGGCTTCGTTTCGGGGGGGGGGGGGCGGGAG
>JABFEB020000043.1:11341872-11352305 GCA_019775895.2 Stomatorhinus ivindoensis
CCCCCCCCCCCCAACCATCTCTTTGTGTTAGCATATAGGCACCTTCATGGGTCTTCGATGGACCATTAGCATCTGCAAAGGTCGTCACGTTGACTAATAGTTCGGCCGCGGCATCGCAGTTGCTCAGTTAGTGTTTTGTCTATTATGCGGGCGATACAAAGCCGATGACTGGTAGAGGCCTGTCAGACCTGGTAAAAGGGGCCGGGGGCCACAAAGCCCGGGCCCCGCCCTGCCTCGGGGGGGGGGGGGGCCGCCCTCCATTTTGTCAGGTCTTTGTCTCATCTCTTTTTGGGGCTGTGGTATGTGAATGGGTTCTGGGGGGCAAGAGGATAAATCTAGTGATTCAGGGGGTGGACAGTTCGGGCCGTGTCGCCGTTTGTCGGCAACCTTGTCTGGGGGGTGGGTCACCACACTCGCCCATTGTTCTGTCCGGTTCCTGCACAGGTTAGCAGTTAATGGAGGCTTGTTGTGTACAGGAAACGGAGCAGAGAGCCTCCCGCCGCCTCGCATCACCTCGTGAGGGAGCATTGAAAGTGCAGCCCTGGTGTGTAATGTATTGAAGTTTTCACCCCTGTTACTACATCGCCTCCCATTAGGCACGTTCCCTTCGGTGAAGCATGTCGACGAATAGAGTAGTTCACCAAGTCGTCTGGACGAGTACCTGTTCAACAGGTATAGATGATAAAAAAAAAATACCCATAGTGTTTAGACACTCCCTATAGTGTTAAAAAAAAACAGAATAAAGGCATTCAGTGAGGTGAAGGACAGCAAGATGCCTTTGTGTAACCTCACCTGATGCTTCCCTGTTTTTTTATGTATTGAAACAGCAGGAACATCTGGAAGCAACAAGCTTGGTGCTAGATACCGAGTGATACAGAGTACAGGGTACTGATACAGAGTACAGGGTACTGATACAGTGTACAGGGTACTGATACAGAGTACCCAAATGTGTGTCAATGAGACCCATCTAAGGTGTCCTGGGTCATCGTCAAACTCTGTTTGGATGGATGGTTTTTCTCTCCTCACAATCTGCTTTTTGGCAGAACATTCTGTGTGGCCATGACAGAAAGTACAGTTTACTGCTGTGTTCGTCTCTGCTAGTCCCATCTTCCCATTATGTCTGTGAGTCTGTGCGGAAAGGGATTTAAGCTGGGTCAAAGGTCAGCACCCGCCTCCCCCACCCATGTTCCTTACGAGCATAAATCAAAAGTAACAATGTATCATTAAAGCCACATATTCAGAAAAGGCCGTTTGCTAGTGCCCTCATGGAGTGCTCTGTGAAACACTCTCACCTGGTGTGAAGTGAATCTTCTGCCGTTTTCCTGCTTGGTGAAGCATCTCTGTTAAAACAGAGACCTGCTACTTTAAACGATCATCAGGCGATGTTGGGGATTTAAGTGGCATTTACTGAAACATCAAGTAGCAAAGAAAAGCAAATAAAGTGACACCACAGCCGTCACACCAAATACGAAGTTTATAATAGACTAGGCTTTGGAGGAAGTCGAAGTATTTAATGAATTTCTAATGGCAGATATTATACATTTTCAGGGATCCTCAATTTTTTAGTTGCAAGGGCAAAAATAAGCTGTTCTTCTGTTATGATTTGAGTCCTTAGACGTCAATCCCCCCCCCCCCTGTGGGTTGAAAGTAAAATCAATAGCGGCGTAGGGGAGGGAGGGGTTAGAGGCGACATACCGTCTCGTGACGCAGACCCACTTTCATGTGGAGATGAGAGTTGCCATGGGCGGTGGAGAGCCGCGACAAAAGCATGTGTGAGGATGGGGGGGGGCGGAGGGGCAAGGATGTGGGGGTGTGCAGGTTCACTCGCATGATTCCTGGGGGGATTATCTACGTATTCATGGTATGAGGCCAGCAGGTACATGCACTCCCCTAACCCCCCACCCCTAGTGCACTCAGCTTATCCTTTAGGTAAACAGTTCCTTAAAGGGGCATCCATAGCTGGGGGTGAAAGGAAATCCCCAGCACGAAGAATACCCCTCCCCGCCCCCCAAGAAAAAAGTGCTCTGATCACTCAGCTCTAATTCTCGAGGGGGCAGACCCTGGGGGGGGCGCCCTTTTGGCGCCTGAGTGCCTCGGTGCGGCTCGCCTAGACGACCTCTTGTGACGTTACTCGACTGGCAAGATTGTCAGGTATACACGACCAGCGAGACTCAGCACAAACAGAGTAAGCAGCGCCGGCCCTGACGGCGGCCCTGCCCCTGTTTACACGGTGGCCACAACTTTACAGTGACACCTGACAAAAGGGACACATGGAAAAATGCGAGTGTTCCGCTGCATATGCGCATCGGTGTGACGGCGTCGCACTTTCAGCGTCTGGTCCGGCTTCAGCTGCTCCACTGCGATACTAACTGCTGATATACATAACTGTGCAAATGTCTCAGCTGGTCGAAGATAATGTTTAAAGCTATTTACCTAGGCTGTAACTGTATATATTTATTTTTAAAAAACACAAGTAAGAATAACAATTCTGTTCTCTAAAAAGTTACTGATAGCTCGTTACTGATACATTTTTGTCGCCCCAGATTTTGAAGTGGCTAAGATGACACACACATATTACCAAAATTTTACACCAACATAAAGATCATTTCAACATCTTCTTGCAGAGTGCACTACATATGCTCAGTAACACTTCACTTGAGGGGGTACAAATAATGTAGTAGTATGCCCTTAGTTAATGTATTAATTAACCAGAAACTAAGTGTTAGTTACGTACTGATCCCATGCGTGTGTATCATTAATCGTAACGGTTCATATATTTGAAGCAGTCATATTATCTGTGCATGATTTGTACTTGAGTAGTGACTGAGTTACTAAGTTACTTGTGCCCTCTTAGGTAAAGTGCTACCATATCTTTTGGGTCAGAACAGCACCATTTTATTATGGGATGGAGAGACTCCCAACGACCTTTCCTAAACAGGCTGATCTGCTCTTCATATGAGGAGCTTCGAGATGAACCTGCGAGCTTTCGAAATGTATTTTCACGAGAATGGCAGGATGCTAGTAAACAAATACTGTACGTTGTAAAGTTAGATTTTTTTCTGAAGCCGCCATACCTTGTAACGCAAGCACCTGTCATTGGTGTGCTTGCTGGGGGCCATGTAGCACCCAATATTTAATTTAAATAGACCTTTGCATTTAAATTATTAAGTTGTGTCATTGGTGGGACAAGTGACAAAGTAACTCAGTTTCTACTCAAGTATAAATCATAAACAAACATAGTAACTGCATGGAATACACGAACAATTATGATTGATTAATGATGAATGAATTGAACATGAGTATGTAACTGTTGCATGATGTTGTGGGTCAGAATGAAAAGCTGCTCGCTGCTTGTTTGGGTTCAACATAATGAATTTACTGCTTTGTACCGTTCTTCATTGTATACGCCATGATAGTATATGGCTGTTTTTTTTTATACCTAGAGCTCATATTTAGTTGTTACATTAACTTAGTGTCAGTTCATCTTGGGATTATCTCCCTTCCAGGAATGTGAAGGTCACAGGACTTCCCTTCAGCTCTGGGAAGCGTCTTTCTGCAGTCGTGATCGCCTGAGTGGAGAAGCAGGCTCTGTGATTCAGCGTGTGTCAGCGCCGGAGGACTGCGTGCCCAGGCTGGTGTGAGGGGCGGGCTCCCCGCCACGGCTCTCGGAACGGCGGCCCACAGACTTCCTGACACTTCCCTGTATGGACGTCTGTGAGAGGGAAGCGGAGTTCTGCGTGTGAGAACGTCCCGTGCGGTAAGGATCACTGCAGGCAGCATAGTGGGTGCACACATAGCCAGGTAGTCACCGGTGCAGGACAAACGGAGAGCATTGCTGGGTTTTGGTCCACTAAAAATCCTTTAAAGATGCACTCTCCTGTGTATTGTACTTTAAAAGCTGCGTGAACCCTCCCCCAGGGTGACCACCTAATCCATGCCAGGGGGGTCACTATGAGCTACTTCCGGTTTTACAAACTGCTTAGAAACTGAAAGGCTCCTGTGTTCGGCTAAAGTTTCACATTCAATATAAGTGACACGTGCATAATTATAGGAGACTGACCAATCAGCACACGGCAAACACTTAGTGCTTAAGTGAAATCCAGGTCCTTTTAATGCAAAAGTTAGTTTCAAAACCCAGTTCCAGCTCATATTTTCCCCTGCCTCCCCCTGTCTGTGTGTTATACCGTCCTCCTAGGGTCTGTTATTTCATGCCACTCTATACCTGTATATAGATGGTATGACAATAAAGCACACTTGACTTGACTTGATCGACATGCTTTGTTGGTCATACCTAAGTCCCCCCCCTTACAATAACGGTTGGTTTGTGATACGGGCTTCTCTTTCTCGCATGAATGGTGCTGGTTCCCAGTCATCTTGCTCCCTTAACCCCCAGCAGCTAAGCCCTGAGACGACAGCAAACTTTGCGCAGCGCTATTGTTATAGTCAGTGATGTAGAGTCTATTGTTAGCCATGGAGAGCACGTCCTTATTTGACCGCGGGGGGGGGGGGGGTGGCTGGGGCCAGGTTAGAGTGATCACACGGATGCTTTTCAAGCTCGTAGCTGTTTGCTCAGCCGCCTCCGACAAACCGTCACTCCCTCTCCAATCCCAAGTCAAACATCTCGCGCAGTCTAGCTGGTTCTCGCCGCGGATACGGACGCCTCTCAGGGAGCTGGGCAAACAGTCCCTGGGGACTCTCGCCGGTGGGAAAGACAGTCCCACGGCGCCGCATATCTCTGTGCTCACAAGCTAATCCACTGCCTCCTGGTCACGCCTGTAGCACAATCCTGGTGAAAACTGCACACGTTGCCGGACATATTCTCTCCAGGTCTTTAATACCCAAGCGCATAATTTCAGGGCTTCATTCCTTTATACCTTTATTCCTGCCCAATTACTTTGGGTGCCAAGAATGCCAAGGTCAGTGATAGATTCTGTGGGAGTGATTCCAACACAGAAACCTGATTCGCCAGCCATCATAAAAGTACATATGAAGGAGGAAAAGGTGACATCGTTCCTCGAGACGGACTTGAAGTGGGAATCTGTGTCGCTGCCACAAACGGGGTAGTGACTTAACACAAAAAATTTACATATGCTGCCTACAACTTTATGATTATTTAACAAATGCATCATTACACCACACGGGTACACACGCACACACACACGCACACTAACAGATCAACAGAGCCCGGAAAACACGTACCATCCACACACCGTCGCATGACAGCAACTCTCTCAGTTTGATTTCAACAAAGCCAACAGTGTTTACCGACATAAAACAGTTGCATATTTTGCCACATAACTCAACCTAACAAACGCACGCTACGTCGGTTGGCTCGAAGATTTGAAAATGTAGACTCAAATGAGATTTGGGTTTTGGCGAGTTCTGCTGGGCTGAATTACGTATTAGTGTTTTTAAATTGCTTTTTAAAATGATTAAAATTAGGTTTTTATCATCACTGAGGGGGTAGCATGGTCCATCTGAGGGACCAACACCCCCGAACCCCCCACCCCTCGTCCCTGGCACTGGGCCAGTGTTATCGGAAGGTTACCGGTTTAAGTATCAGAGCAAGACTCTTAACCCCCAGTCCCTCCAGAGTTGGTCTGTCCTCCTTTCTCTCAAATAGAAATATATAAGTATCTGTTAAATAAGTAAAATGTGAATCACTGTACTGCGGGAAACCAAGAAATGAACTGAAACTCCATGCAACCATGAAATGGCAGCTGAACAAAATGAAAAAAATCTAAACAAACTGAACATGATAATCGCCCCTGATCAGGGATGATGTTCAGCGTGGTGCATCTAAAACAGCATGCCTGGATGTGTGGTTGGGCCTTGAGGGTCGACCTTCATGCGGGCCTCTGTGCCCCCCAGGGAGGAATGCTTAGCTGCGTTGTCTGATGCACTTCCATGGCTGCTGTGTCCTCACAGCGAACCCAAAAACCGAATTGGGTCTTAGGTCCAAATTGGGGCCTATAGCCCGTCTTTGGCTTTCATGCAGCTACCTCTCAAAGACCAGCTGTCAAAAGAAGAGAGATGGGGGTCGGTCTTCCCCAGGGGCCCTCCGCCCTTGAAAGGCCACTGACATCACTAATACCACCATCGCTGCCATCCCTATCGGCTATAGAGAAATGATCAGACATTAATTGTTTCTTTCACTACTGCAACCATGAAATGCATGGACTCTAGACTCGTACGTATTACACGAGTCCCTGATATTAAGGGTGTATGGTGCGATTTATGATAAAAAGCAGGTCAATTAAGATACACGATACAGAGAAAATAGGAAAAGCCACCTGCATGTCACTGGCAGTGAGATGTCCTCGCTGCACATCACTGGCAGTGAGATGTCCTCGCTGCACATCACTGGCAGTGAGATGTCCTCGCCGCACATCACTGGCAGTGAGATGTCCTCGCCGCACATCACTGGCAGTGAGATGTCCTCTCGATTGAGACACAAGTTTTTACGTGATCATTTGTTGCTATGTAACATCTAGCACAGGCATTTGTGTGAAAACATCATCTGAACATAGCTGAAGATGTGAGATGTGCTGTTTTACTGCATTGTTTCCCTAACCATGCTCTGCCACGACACACTTCCCATTAGGTAACTATCCCAGCGCACACCATCGATTAGCATAATACTAACTGGCTCTTACCAGTAACTTGTATCTTATCCCTCTTAACCTGCTGGTTCAGGATCAGTAAGTTGTGTGATATTGTCCTTTTCAAAATTTGTCCATAGTTTAATTTTTTTTTAAAGTACAGGACAGTTAGCAAATTGTCTAAGATATGTACATGAACCGGTGTTGTACTGCAGTCTTATTCTCGACTGTATTTGTATTTGACAAGTGCACTTAGAGCCTATTACACAATTAAATGAATAAAAAGTCGCCTATACGCAAAGCTTTTTCATTGTTTAAGCCACTTTCAGTACATTTATAATTTACTACTAATGCATAAATTTGTTTAGTTTAATTATATACATATATATAGTTTAAATATATTTAATTATATATAGAATCATATGTATATGTATACACAACCAATATACAATATACATATATACACACACACAGGGTATACATCACACCTGGGCAGTTCTAATGGTACAATAATGTCCCCCCCTTACCAAAAAAATGTCCCAAAAAAATGCTGTTTTAGTTTATGTCTGATGCATCTAAGGTCTAACATTCATTTCTACATACATGACTTTAGTCAGACACTGACTAGGCCCATTACCCATTAGCAGTGTCCAGAGGGGGGTGCCTGGCTGATGGTCTCACTTCCAGGAAGGCGGCTTTGTCATGTTTTACAGCTAATTGCACAGGAGTTAGTTATTTTTAACCAGTGACCCTGCTTCTGACCGCTGCGTTTCCAGCCGAGATGCTGGCCGTGTGGAGCTTTGATGTCAGTTGTCGTGTTCTACCTTCCTCTCCCACCCTTGGCCCCGTCGCTGGGGCCCAAATGCATCCATTAACCCCTACATGCAAGCCATAATAGCGCCCTGTCCTCCGGCCCATCCTGAAGACCGACCGAACGATCGCAACACAGCGCAGCGTATCTCTGCTGTTCCATGCTGTAAAAGAAGGACGCTGTTTCCCAGTGCAAAACAAGGGTGTAGCTTGTTAGCATTAGCATTAAAACGACAGATAATATGTACACAAGGCACCTGGTAGTACAATATACAAAATGTAATCAACCTTTATAAAATTAGTCTCAGGCAAAGAATTGAAACTCATAAAATGCTCACTGTCACTGCTTGCCAAGGTAGCATGACCTCTGTGTGTCTTCCTCAGCCAGCCAAGTCTAGTTAAGTTCCCTGCGCAAAGTAACAGGCCAGTTTTGTTGCAAAACTCTGTTAATGGCCGCCACCCGTGGGGCCATCCAGGTCACGGGGGGGCGATTAAATTAAGTTGGAGGCCTGGTTGGGGTCCAGCTGGTCCCACCACCCCCCTGAAAGGTCAGTCTCCCACTGCTGCTGATTAATGGAAAGGGGAAGTAAAATCTGTGGCTGGTCATTAATCTGGCATTTATGTGGGGGTGTGGGAGGGGGGCAAATTCTATTTTTAATTAGCTGGTCTAGCTGCTCAACCAATCAAGGCTTTGGATAAATTACGTGTGAGCTGACTTGCTGATCCATAACACTGTAATACCAAATTAATATACAATTACGAAGACAGACAAAACAGTAACAGTATCTGATTTTTGTGGCTACTCTCCCATCTCTTACGTGCTGATTGGTTAAGCAGCCCTCCAGGAACCTCCCAAGGCCTCCAATAGCAGACCCCGAATGAGACACGCTCGCATGCTAGTCTGTTCAGGTTTGTTGCTTAACTGTGGTTCTTGTGCTTCTGCTGAGAAAATGGCATATTCATTTAAGTGTAATAGAGTTACTGGGAGTATCAGACAGTGGACCAAAAGAGCTAAATATAGAAGGTTCCATATTGTAGGGATTGTGCCATATCTGACAGACTCCTGCAGGCAGACTCTGCTAACGGTAACACTAACAGTAACCAGCCTCTTAGCCATCGGGGATGCAGGAAGTGGATATCCTGTCACTGGGCTGGAGCCATGCCAGCCAGCTTTACTCTGGGTCTCAGAGGATCAACACCAGCAGCTGGGGGCTGTTCAGATGATCCTCTGTCTCCGGGGCAACTGGCACGATAAGTCAAGGATACCCTCTGCAAACAGCTCAACAGGTGGGAGAGAAGCAGCGGCCTGCCCTGGGAAAAAGCACCCCCGGGGCGGGCAACATCCCACCTACCAGGTCTCCATTTTGGCATCCAGTACAGGGTTGGACTTCCAGCAGAAGGCATGAAAGGTCATGCCCCCTCCAGGGATATATTATAGGCTCTAGGTGCATCAAGTTTCACAATATCTGTTTAAGCAAGTTATTCAAATACATCAGCAGCCTTCTCTATACAAATATATGTGCTTAAAAATAATTGTTTAACACTCTTTGACATGGCTTGGGATGGAATACCAACAGGAAACCGTCTTTCTAAGTTTGCCACAGATGCAAATGGATCGCACTAACAGATTTAGCTGGACGAGGTTTATTCCTGCGCATCGGACTGAAGTAGAGGCAGCAAAGAGTTAATCTCACACACATCCTAACCTGCGTAGATCCGAAACAGACCCACAGCCCCGAGGCCTTAAATAGAAAATGATTGTTGGCCGCGTGACACATGGAAGACAAGTAGGGATCACAGGGGGAGTGGGAATGTGATCCGGTAATACAGCCCAGATGGGGAAGCAGGCGCACTCTGGGTAACAGTGATTCAGAGCACTTCAGGAATACGGAGCCCGCCTCTGGAGGAGCACGGCCGTAAAACACACGGCAGGCGCCCGGGGAGATGCACAGCAGGCCAGCACGTTTCCAGGTTTGTGGGCCGCTGTAAGATCTGCTCGTCACCATGATCTCCCCAGATGTTCAGGAGAGGCCCAGCCCCGAGTTGATTCCTCGTCACTTGTGAGATCAGCATTGCGGCTGGCCCACATCTCTCCTGGCTTACTCCGTAGAGTCGTGGATGTGCGTTCGTCATGGCATCTCCCCAGGGTATGAACCCACACCCCAAAGCCTAGAGTCAGGATTCCTCTCCAAACTGATATCTCACTTATATCATTACCCAGTAATATAACATTTTCTGGCAAAGCTTTGACATTGAAATTCATATGGCCCTGATTAAAAATAAGTAACATTGTATCAAAAAAGACCTAAATACTAGATGAATTCAGTTACGTGGCTGTTCTTTCCCACTGTGCTATGGCAGACACCTTTTCAGCGTGAAAGCGAGACTCTTTCAGTATGAAAGGGGCATGTTTCCAGTTTGGGCCGTGCGTATTGAGTTCAGGTAGGGCAGCTGTTTTAGCTGAATGAATGGATGTGACTGTAACCCTTGGCACCACAGGCGGAGCACACCAAGACGACCAAGCGGGGGACAGGATGTCGGAGTTTTTTATTCGCAAGCATCTTTTGTGTGGGCGGAGGTGAGGGGAAGCGGACAGCCAAAGCGATGACCTTCTGGGTAACGAGACTGCTCTTGGCACGCAGCCCGAATCTCCGACTGCAGTCTCACACCTTGGCTCCCACCCCCCCAGAGCCTAATTGGAACAGCCCGAAGGGCTTGGAATTTACAAAGCATGAGCAAGTTTCTGCAACCATCGGTGTCATTGCGGCGAACATCGACGAGGTTCCAAATTCCCGTTAAACTCTTCAGGGCCTATTTTAGCATCTTGTCGAAACAGTTACTGCTCTCTCTTGTAAGGAAACTCTTGCGGTTTTCCTGTAAACCACGTCTCCGCTTAGCATGTGGAAGCCCCGCTGGCCTCAATGCTGTGCCACCTTGGCCGAATCACAACGAAACCACCACCGCTGCCAGTGAGGGAGTCACGGGGGCCTGCTCCCTTTCCGGGAATGGAGTCCGGCCCCC
>JABFEB020000043.1:11375977-11386169 GCA_019775895.2 Stomatorhinus ivindoensis
AGCCTACATGCAGGCAGCATAGGGCATGCGGCAGAGACAGCCTACATGCAGGCAGCATAGGGCATGCGGCAGAGACACCCTACATGCAGGCAGCATAGGGCATGCGGCAGAGACACCCAACATGCAGGCAGCATAGGGCATGCGGCAGAGACACCCTACATGCAGGCAGCATAGGGCATGCGGCAGAGACACCCAACATGCAGGCAACATAGGTCATGCGGCAGAGACATTAATCATTAAGACTTTAAGACATTTACGTCATTAATCTGGGGCATAAGGTTTGGTATTGGTAACTGCAGAAACAGTTGAGTGTTCACCTGATTTATATACTGCAATAATACCATATGATGCAAGCTATAATGGTACAGAAAGCACAAAAGTGAATTATCATTATAATCATCATATTATCACTACACATCAAGACATTAAAATACTGCAATAGTTCATCAATACAAATTGCAGGAATCTTTTGGTCACAAGTACCTGCATGTGCTCCATGTCCACCAATTCACAAGCAAAAAAGGTGGTCATTGGAATAGGAATAAAACTAAAGTACTAAATGTAACAGTAATTGAGTGGTGGAACTGGAATAGCTTTATGGCAGAGGAGTGCATAGTTATGTGTCCTTGATAGGCACAGATCAGGGAAATCGTGATTGGACCCGATGTGAGACTGTGCCGTGCAGCAGTCCAAATGCACAATAGAGTCATAGATGAGGTAGGAACTTCTGGCAGGGGAACAGAAATAAAATAAATCACCAAACATAATCAGTGTATCCATCTTTCTTTCCCATACTTTTACTGATATCACCTGTTTCTTTCAGCAAGCTTCTCATGATAATGGTCAGTCAGAAGCAGACCAGGACTTAGACAAGGAATTTACTGCTGAGATATGACTGACATTGTGACTTGCTCCAGAATATGCCATTAAGTAATCACTTCATTAAGATTATTAAGATAACCTCACCAGCAATGTTAAGTACCTTACAGATGGAACTTTATTGACTTTGTCCTACCATATTGGTATCTTATTAACTATAAATGGCTGCTAATTGTCACATATATATTTAGTAAGCCCTATAACCTTAAATATTTACACAAATCTCCTCATTGTTCCTGCAGTAAATCTCCTCAAGTAGTTCTTATTTCTGGAAAGTTGACAGAGGAAGGTGTGTGAATTTTGTGAGTAGGAAAAAAGAAATCATTACGATGAATGAGCATGAGAGGGAGGGAGAGTACATTAGTTGCATAAGAAAGACCATTATATGAGAAACAGCAGGCAAGGGCCTACAGCAGTAAGGTGAGGCTGTGCTCCATAGGACTGCAATCAACAGGGGGCAGACATGAGTGGAGTATCAGAATTATAACGAGTCTGTCTCAGCTGGAGCAGCTGACAGCATTGCAGTTTAGCCATTAAGCTGTAGAAAAAAGTAAGGCAGCTTCAGGACTGGTTGGAAAAATAAACCTTAAATGGAGTGACAAGTAGCCATTGGTAGTGTTTAACGCAAAACCTCATGGTGTGACTGTGATCAGTGCAGGCCTGATAAATGGTGTGAAACCAAGAAAGGGTGGCTGGTATGATAGAATAAAATTATCAGACTGTCCATCATTCCAATCTCAACAGTGTACACAGATTAATGCTGCAGAAATATAGACCATACATTGGTGAATGAATGAACATTTCATTTATATAGCCATTTTCAAGACACAGTGCTTTACAGAAGCAATGGGTAGCCAGATCAACCCCCACCACTGTGTAGTACCCACCTGAATGATGCAACAGCAGCCATTCTGCACCAGTACTCTCACCACACAGGTGACCCAGGACATCAGGGAACCACCCCTACTTTCGAAAGATGCCCAAGGATCTTTCATGATCTGAGAGTCAGTACCACAGTTTCACATCTGATTCAAAGGGTGAGACTATTTATTAGAGCACAGTGTCCTCATCGCTGCACTGAGGCAGCGAGATCGAGAAAGATTATAGGATGGGCTGACCTGTTGGCCAGACCAACACCTCATCCAGATGGATTGCATAAACAATAAGGCTGTCAAATGATGACCTTTTAAAGACTAATAAATGAGAGGGATCAGTAAGGTATTGTTAGACACAGGGGGTCAGATGTTAAATGACCTCACAGAGAAATGAAGACATTTTGATGGTTTTTTATGGATTCTCATTCCTTATTATTTTTATTTGCAATATTATTGGTTGTGCCTACCACAGTCTACTTTTTTGGTCAGAAATATGCTTCATTCTTTTTTCATATTTAAATAAGTTTTCACTATGTTCTCCACATTTGTCTCTAAGCTTCCTCTGAGTACTTACACTGGACTCTTCTTACTGACATGCAGGTTGTGCTTAGTGTGTTTCTGTGTCTATGTGCTCCGTGAAAGACTATTCTAACACCTTTGGCATGAACCAGAATGGAGTCTATGATCCAGGCCTTCATATCCAACATCAGTGCCTGACCTCACTAATGTTCCGGATGAAAGTGCAAAATTCCTACAGACACAATACAAAATATTACTGAAATCCTTCCCAGAAGAGTGGCAGCTATTATATGTGCAAGGGGGCGCGGGGGCAACTCCATATTGATGCCTATGGATTTACAGTGGGTTATCATAAAAGTTCCCGTAGGTTGTAATAGCCAGGTGTCCCAATGCTTTTGTTTATATAGTGTGCCTAAAAGGGGCACACTGTACCTTTAAAGGAGGCACTTTAAAAAGTTCGGGGGGAATGGGGCACGTGCTCAGGCACCCCCGGCCTTCCCCCTCTGCACATGTCTGCTTGCTATCATTTGTTTTCACAACCAGAAAGGCTTGATTTGCATATTATATGAGATACAGTAGTATCTCAGGCTCATGCATGTATGCTTGCACACATTTCGCCTTATCATTTTGGATTAATCCAGTCTGTTCATGTTTTGTTTGTTCATTTTTTTCATGATGAAATTAAGCATAGAGTCCCCAGTCCCCTTGGATTAATCTTTGTGCTGAGAAGAAAACATAGGAGTGCAGAGCCATCTCGGAAAGCTACTAATTCGAACCTCGCACCTTAAACTGTTAAAGGATCTTCTAATTTCTTGAAGTACAGATGTTAAGATTGCCAAAGCAACATATTTCTCTGATTAATACTAACAGGCACAACCATAGGTATTTATTTAAGACTGCTATTGACATTGTCATACTTACTAGACTGTTAAGAAGTCAGCCTTAATTCTTTTTATTCATAGTGAATAGTTCCATGGCCACTGGTGTGTTTCCCAGTGACTGCTGTGGTACAGCCTTTGCTCAAGAAACCAAACTTTGACCAGTCAGACCCTAATTACAGGCCTATCTCCAAATTCCCATTTTTATCTAAAGATTTAAAAAGACCAATAGCAATACTCAAACTGGTGGTAGTTGACAAAAAAACAAAAAAACAACACAGAGTATTTTGACTGCTTTTGACTGTATTTTGACTGAAAACGATACTGATTGTACTTTTGATTTTGGTGGCACTGATTAATTCATTGGTGGAATTATTTGCTTTAGAGATTAATTAACTGTGTTGGTTACAGGCTTTTGCAGCTAAACGATAGTGCTGGAACTGTTTTGAGAAATGCTCTTATAGTCTTGATAAAGTTAAGTATGCTTCACAAAATGTGCCAAAGCAATTGAGGAAAAACTAAACTATGCATGTGAGTGCTTTCTCTTACCAGTGAATTTTATACACATAAGGAATTTTGACTCTCACAGTTAGAACATAAGAGCATAAGAAATTTACAAACAAGAGGCCACAAACAAGAAGACTATTCCATACTCTACTTACACTGTGTAAAGAAATGCTTTCTCAAGTTTTAAGTTAAAACCAAGTTTAAGTGTTCCACTAATTTTGTATGGAACTAATATTGAAGTAACTATTTGGCTGAACCAGACCTGTTAGAATCTTATATAACTGGATCATGTCCCCGCTAAGTCTGCTACCTTTATTTCAGTGGAACCCATAAAATATATGTACTTGATATTTCTGCTCCCTGCATGGAGTACCTTACATATGTCTGCATTAAATTTCATCTGCCAGTTATCAACCCAGTCACTGATTAAATCAAGATCCCACTGTAGTGTTTGTGCTGCTAGTTCAGTATCTCTTATACCATCCACCTTGCTGTCTCTGAAAATTTAACCAGTTTACTGTATATATATTTGTCATGATCCACCCGTCCGAGCCTCGTGTGTGCCACGCCCCCCTCGTTACCTCGTGTTTTGATCCTGATTGTAACTGCCTGTTGTCCATCCGTGCCTGCCTTACCCGTGTGTATTTAGTCGGCGTCTGTGTTAGTCTCGCTAGATCCGTCATTAATGTTACTGTGTTATTAGTCTACGCTTCCCTTAGTTCTGCCCCGTATCCCTGTCTGCTTGTTCTGCCTGTCTGCCCTGCTCCCGTCCTGTTCTCCTGCCCCGACTTCCTCATTAAGCCCTGTTTCCTGCCCTGACTCCTGCCTCCCGAGCCTGCTTACCTGCTCACCGTGACAATATTGGTATCAATATTGTTAATGTAAATTAGGAATAACAGTGGTCCTAAAATTGAACCCTTCAATACCCCACTATGAAAGGAAGCCCAGTGTAAAATTCTGCCTCTAATAACTACTCGCTGCTTCTTGTCCGTTAACCAGATTTCAATCCAAGCTGCTACAGTTCCTAAAATCCCTGCTGCTTTGAACTTAAGCGAGCGCTATTTGTGGGGGACAATAACAAAGGCCTTCTGGAAATCTAAATAGATCACGTCGTAGGCCTTTTCGTGATCAATTTCTCTTGTAGCTTCCTCAAAGAACTCAAGTAGATTAGTTAAACAGAATCTACCTCTCCTAAATCCATGTTGGCTATCCCTCAGAATGTTATTTGCATCCAGGTAATCTACCCTTTTCACTTGGATTATAACTTCCATTACTTTTCCAGGTTATTAGTTAAACTAATAGGCCTATAGTTTGTTGGATTACTTCTGTCCCTCTTTTTTGAATATTGGAGTTATACTAGCATGCTTCCAAACAGAAGGTAAAACACCAGCAAATAAGGATTTTTGAAATAATAAAGTTAAAGGTTGGCAAATAATATGCCTAATCTCTTTTAAAACTATACAGTAGGTAATATGCCATCAGGACCCTGTAATTTATTTGGTTTGCAAATTATAAAAAGACAAAAATTAAATGAAATAGATAAATAAATGTTCAAATTACAGTGATCACCCGCCTATCGTGGAAGTTATGTTCCAGACCCATCAGCGAATGGTGAAAATCCACTGTCACGGTGCAGGGCGGACAAGCAGGTAAGCAGGCATGGGAGGCAGGTTTCAGGACGGGAAGCAGGGTTTAATGGACAAAGACGGGTAGGCACAGCGCACACAGGATTAACAGCACGAGCAATGTCAATGACTGATCTGGGAAGACTAACTCGGACACAGACTAAATATAAGACACAATCAGGCACAGATAGACAACAGGTGGTTACAATCAAGATCCGACTCGAGGTAACGAGGGGGGGCGTAGCACATATGAGGCTCAGACAGGCGGATCATGACGCAACCGAGGGAGCAGGAGGGTGCATCAGGAGAGGAGACGAGGGAGCCAGAGGGAACGCTGATGAAGGGAAGGAAGCTGCGGCAAGTGATGCCCTTGGCGGAGCCGGTGAAGGCGCAACTGAGCGACGCGCCGAAAGAGCAGGGGCCGCAGCCGACCTCGGGGCATCCACCGGCGACTGAGGGGACAAGGACAGCCGGACTGAGGACAGGCGACGGGGCACTGCCGGGGGACCTGCAGGCGACCGCGGGGCCGAAGCCCCTGGCAACGCAGGCAGCCCCCGAGCCCCAGCAAGGGCAAGTGAGAGCGAGCCAGGGGGCAGGGCGGGCGGCACCCGGATCCTAAGTCTGTGCCCTCTCCCCTTACAGGACACAGACAAACGGGGCCATCGTTGTGGTGGCCCTGGCCGGGGTTTAATTATGCCCAGCAAAGATATCCCTGAGGGGTCACACTCGAGCTCCTCCTCCAAGGAGGAGGAAATGGAGACGAGGGTGACTGGGACCTCCTCGGGGCTAGAGGCCAGTGCCGGGCGGGTTGGAGACATGGGGACATGAACTAGAGTCTCTGGGGCAGGAGTCTCTGGCGTAAGGGCAGCCGGGGCAGATGCAGAGGCGGCTGCGGGCAGTGCAGCCGGGGCAGATGCAGATGTGGGCAGAGTGGGCTGGGCAGCTGGAGCAGGCGATGCGGGCTGGGCAGCCAGAGCAGGTCCAGGGGCAGCTGCAGACGAGGCAGCCGGAGCAGACGCAGGGTGGCCGCGGGCGGGCAGCCGGAGCAGACGCAGTGTGACCGCGGGCGGGGCAGCCGGAGCAGACGCAGGGGCGACTGCGGGCGGGGCAGCCGGAGCAGACGCAGGGGCGACTGCGGGCGGGGCAGCCGGAGCAGATGGGGAGGCGGCTACATGAGTCTCTGTAGCCATGCCGGCGGACGGGGAGAGCCTATGTGCTGCTGCGGGTATGTCCCTTCCTCAGTGGGAAGCCGAGCCGGAACGAGAAACCCAGCCCCAGTGCGAAAGGACAGAGGACCATCGCCCTCCGACTTCTTCTCTTTGCGCTTCTTCTTTTTCTTCCTGGTGCAGGCTCCAGGATCCTTGCTCCAGCAGGCAAATGGCCAGGCTATGGGGTCCTCCTGGACCTCCGGCAGATCTAGCCACTCCAATACCTCCATCAGCAAGCCGTTCTTCTGATGTTCGGCTTGCCGGAGGTAGCCTGTCTTGCTCTTGTTTCCGAGACCCGTCATTCTGTCACGGTGCAGGGCGGACAAGCGGGTAAGCAGGCATGGGAGGCAGGTTTCAAGATCGGAAGCAGGGTTTAATGGACAAAGATGGGCCGGCACAGTGCACACAGGATTAACAGCACCAGCAACGTCAATGATGGATCTGGGGAGACTAACTCGGACACGGACTAAATACTAAAGACAATCAGGCACGGATAGACAACAGGTGGTTACAATCAGCATTCGACACGAGATAACGAGAGGGGCGTGGCACACATGAGGCTCTGACAATGTGGATCATGACATCCACAATATAGAAAGACGTTAAATATATACATTAAATATAATATTGTTCGAACAAATTGTTGTCTAGCATACATAGTGTCTGCTGAAAACCATATACTTTGTTATAAATAGGCTGCGAAGTACACTACAGGTAGGATGTACTTATTGAATTTTTTTTTATACAGTGATAAAATTACAGTAATAAATTGTTGTTATTAATAGTATAGTAATAGCATAGAAAAACACTTATTTCAATGTAAAATATTGTCAAAATCTCATAAAAAAAACGATCAGTATAAAATAGCAGATGTCCAGGAAATTGCATGTGTTCCACAGAAAAATCTGTGATACAGTAGGGACGCAATAGCTGAGCTAATCTAAGCTTTTCTGTAACTTCTTTAAATTTTTCTTGCAGTACAGCCCTCCTACCCATGCCTGTGTCATTAGTGGCAACATGCACCATGACCACTGGATCCACTGTTTGCCAAAAGTGCATACTACCCTGGTACCGTTAAGACAATAAGTCAAAGTTTTGGACAAATCTCAAACTTTGCAGAGGCATTGGGTGCCGTATTTATAATAAACTACAACCATACTGGACCATGAGTATAAGATAATTCAAAAAGTATTTTATGGATCATATAACTGCTTTACAAAATATTATATGGATGAAGGTCTACACCTGGTTACATTTTCAGCTTGTCCCAAAAATGAGGCATCTGAACTGTTTGGCAGCAAAGGAAGGAAATGGCACTTGGTCTTGTGAACACAATAACTCCAAAAGTATTGTATGGATCTTTTTCAAATTTTGCAGTCAACTTGTAAGGATAACCGGTCTAAGTGATCAAATTTTGAGACAAATAGCACCAAAATTACAGCAGCACAAAAGAGAAAGAGAAGGCCGGGTCAGACCCCTGATCTTGTCAGCATGATATTTGGTCAATTTTTTCCAAACTGTAGGCACATTCTGTGAGTGCAGATCGGGACCTGTATTTGCACAAATCACATTAAAATGGTCACTTAGTGACAGCAAAGAAAAGGACAATATGATTAGAGGCTTATCCTTATGAACAGGATCAATCTATTTTGTCATTATTAATTATTAATCTGAAGAGATACACTGATCTGATATTTGGTTTTGGCGCCAATCCAGACCTCTTAGACAGATCAGATATCGGCCATACATGATTGATTCATGTTCGATACTTCTAAAAAGATTTACAAGCACCACATCTGAGAGGCGGTCATGGGCTTCATGACAGAGGTTGTAGGCTTGGTTTGAGAAGTGTGGGTGACCATGGTCAAGGACAAGGTAACAGACCAAAATGGCAGCAGCAACAGCATAGAGTATCGTATGAGATCAGAGCAATGGTTATAGACCTGGTCATAAATCACTGTATGACAATGACTGAGGCAGCTCAATTGCTTAAACCAAACCTCAGAAGATCAACTGTGGCCTCAATCATCAGAACCTTCTGCAATGAAAACCGGTAAGTCTTCAGCATGTACTACAATGAAAAGCATAATACTGTAGGCCACTCAGATGACTGCATACTGCATCCTAGTGTGTAGCATAGAGTAGGCTATCCATGTAAACGTGATCTACAGTTTGAAGTTTACTTTCTCCTGTAATTTCTCCTATGGAATGGAAACTAAACTAAACAGTAGAGGCAGAGGCAGACTCCTAAATGACACGCAAGAGTGGGCTGTGGTCAACTTGGGCCAAAAATTACATTCGTCTTGGAGAAATTAGACTGCACATTCTGGACAATGAAGATTTCTTCAGCAATGTAGAAGTCATATGTTTGCCGATCATTGCATGTGGATTGAAAAAGCACCAAATTTCAATAAAACAGATATACCACATGCCTTTTGAGAGAAATACAGAGAGTGAAGCAACTGAGGATTGAGTATGTTCATGTAGGTTCAATTTCACGATGCCTGTTGCTTAACAATTCCCTATAATTGCACTGTAATCATTACTTTTCTTTTCACCATGTCTTTTTACTTAGAGGGTGATGGCCCTGGATGCTGATGAAAACCATCATAAATTTATTGTTGTGGATGAGGAAGGCTTCAGCTTAGCCTAGACATGTAGGAGAGGTCAGAATGTCATCGGCCAGCAGGCAACCATTGATGTACCTGGACAGCATGGAGTCAACGTCACTATGTGTGCGGCTATATCAGAAGATGGTGTGGTGGGATGCAAACCTTGTATTGGCTCATACAATGCAGAAGTTCTTGTTACTTGCCTAGATGAGCTAACTGTCATCTGTAGAGCTGTTTGTGTGACTGATGTCACATACAATAACAATGTCAGGTTCCACCATGCTCAACTGGTGCAGGCATGGTTTCAGGACCCATCCTCAATTCACCACCATGTACTTGTCTCCATTTTCTCTTTTCCTCATCTCAATTGAGGATTTTTTTTCAACTTGGAGGAGGAAAGTGTATGAGATTCACCTGCATCAAGAAGTGACCCTTCTCCAGGCCATAGATGAGGAATACCATGACATCACAGCAGACCAATGTCAGGCCTGGATTTGCCATGCCAGAAGATTCTTTCCAAGATACTTGGCAAGAGAAAACATTCATTTTGATGTGGATGAGAATCTGTGGTCAAATCCACATTACAGGGTAGCTGGGCATGAGGGTGAAATTTTTGTTTTTATTAATAAGGCAGGTTAAGAACATTGCAGGTTTTTTTGTTTAAAGAGAACTTATGTTGTGATTAACAAGGTTTCATCAAATTTTGGATTGTTCAATGATTCCACTGCGTTTTATATGTGTTTTACAATGACATTACATGAAGCACCACAATGAAATATGTATCACAAATTCTATAATGCAATATATAATGCTTGTAAGAAAAATTATACAGTGAAACTATTAGTATCTTGTGTGTGGCCGATTGCTTCTTCTGCACATTTTACTTCTGGTGGAGTCTAACCACAAGTGAAGTTTTGGTAAGCAGAAAAAGTCAAAAGAGATAAACAGGACAGAAATCTAGGTGTCAGGTAGGAATATCTCATCCACTAGAGAAGTGAATGTCTGGTCAGAGCTACTAATGAAAATGAACTTTACTGACACCAATTTCAATGTTTCAAGGCACTACATTACATTACAATATATATATAT
>JABFEB020000043.1:11446548-11466037 GCA_019775895.2 Stomatorhinus ivindoensis
CCCCCCCCCCCCCCAAGCTCGCGGGTGTGCGACACCCCCGCAGTGGCCACCTCTTCTACACGCTCGGTGCAATAATGGTGCTTTTCAGGGATTTCTGCATGTGTGCCAGCCATGTGTAAGAACTCTCCCATGCCAAAAAAGCGCTCTGTTAAACCTTTTCAATTATATTAACTTAACAACAGAAGAACAGACACAAGGCTCCCTCCCGAAAGGGCAAAGTACATTAACGAGGACCGTGACATATGGGATTTACCGTACTTAGGCAGTAAATAGCAGCTAATGGATTTTATATGCAGTGAAATGACACTCAGATCTGCCAATGAATATCCACAATGGGGGCATTATGCTTCCGCATACATGAGGATGTAGAATTGTGATACTTTATTCGGTCATTTTTCTTCAGTCTACTGCTGTCCAGCAGTTGTCGCTTCCGTCGGCGTGAAGAAAAACTTCTGCATGCTGGAACGAATAAGAACTTCTCAGCACCCTTAGGAATTTAAAGACCCCATGCTGTGCGGCGAAGAAGCTGGGAAAGATGGAGATCAGGGACTAGGTTGTGGGACAGAAGCCTCGCGGACCCCCTTCCCGTCGATGGAGAGCTGCAGACTCAGCGAGCGGTTGGAATGAACCACCCTGAAGGAGACTGTCAGACGTCACCGCCCTTGTGGAGTCGCTTGGCGAGGAACGACCCTGGGGCTCGAGTGGATGAAGGTGTGCAGCGGCTGGACATGTGAGAGGCCTTGTCCTGACCTCTCAAGCCCCCCCCCACAGTGATCCTGCGCCAACATGCGTCTCCCAAACCCAATCTGAAGCTTAGTCCCTGCCCCAGACTCCATCGCACTTTCAATAATCCCGCTTTCTCCTAGTTTTTCTTTTAATTTTTCAAATAGGAGTAAAAAAAAAAGAAAGGGAAACTGTGTCTGCTCTAGTGTGGGCAGCGGCGACTTAGGATGGAGTTCAATGGCAGGAGAAAAGAGAGGATCCCTCCCACCAACCGGCCAAATAAAGTAAAGAAAAGGAAAAAAACAGTCGCCTTTGCCCGCCGTTTTATTCCCCTTTTTGTCTGCAGCAGAAAGGCCTACAGATGCTGACATTATTTGTGGTTAGGTTAAGATGGACTGAGGCGCCTATTATTCCCCATTTGTTACTTTCCCATTGATGGCTTTTCGTTTTTCGCTTCTTTCAGCTGCCGGCTTCCCACTCCACTGATCTCCAGCCCATGGTGCCAGGCGCTGAAAGAGGGCACCTTGGCCCTGAGATGGGGTTGGCTTCCTTTTCACCGAGAGCTGGAGGCACCCCGGGTGGGGTTGGCTTCCGGCTGCTTCGTCCTCTGCTGTGCCTGCACTTTTCATCCACCACGGAGTCTCTGTTTAAGTCATGAAGAGTGCGGGGGTGGGGGGGGGGGGGGGGATTCTCCATACCTGAGGTGCGGTTTCCTGTTGCTGCCCCGACACCTTTGGCCCAGAAGAGCTGGAAGTTCTGCGTGACGCTCAGCTGCCTGGCTTTTAATATTCAGCAGCTTAATGTGGAGGGAAAAGATTTTGTGTGGGATTAGCCGGGATAAAAAAAACATGCATACATTGAACTTAATATAGTGGTGCTTTCCAATCCAGGGTCGGCGGATAACTGGAGGCCTGGCATTTGCGAAACAGAAGGGGGCTTTATTGAACCTAAGCAAATAGGGACAGGAAATTAACAAGATCGTGAGGGATCAGAACGAGAAGGCCAGAACATGGAAGGACACAGGCTAACAGGAGGAGCGACGTTAAATGATTGGACTATCATTAATAAAACAGATACCTAAATACAGAGATTAACACAAAGCAACAAGCGACTGGTGTGGTCCATCAGGAGCACGTGAGGGAGGAGACAGGGTTAAGCAGAGGTGACGGGCAGGACGTGACAGCAGTCCTTGGGGACGTCCAGACAGCCCTCATTTTTGCCCCCTCCCAGCTCCCAACACACCTGTACAAGGTATCCTACGTTCTTGGTTGTTTGGTTCAGGTGTAAGGGAGCAAAAATGTAGACTGACTGGGGTCCCTGAGGACTTGGTTGAGAAACAATGTAATACACCAATGTATGCAATCTCTTTCACAGCATCTGCACGTATTTTTTGCAGAACTTGCTCCAAACATGAGAGAATTATGGGTAGACTCAGGTGTTGTTTATAGGGGATGGAGTCAAGTTACAGGCAGGGACATTTCAGGCTTGTTTGACAGCCCTCATCCGAACATCTGCAGACTTGCAGGGATTGTACAGCACATTCAGTGGGGTCTCCCCCCGGGGGCTTGGAAGGGTGGCTCTGCTGCCTGTATGTGGTGGTGAAGCGCAGATGGTTTTTTAATCTCCTGCCAGCTCCTGCACTCTGCTCCACACCAACGCACCTGGTGGTCTGTGAGGAGCAGCTATGGAAAAGGCCACTAGTTCATGCTGTTGTTGAAAGATGCTTCTTTTCATATGAATACTTGGAGCAAACCTCAACAAAACCTTTATAGTCTTTAGTTTCTGTATTTACTGATAAATTTTACAGTTCTTTTGCGTTCACCGTTTCTATAAAACGGATCTCCGGCCATTCGTCTAACTATCGTGGCACATACTTCGAGAAAATTGAAAATTCTTAATGAATCCTGGGCGTTTTGGTCCTTAACGAAGGTGCAGAACCAATGGCCAAGGAGAAGATAAGCATCCAGAGTCATCAGGACAAAGAGGCTTCAGCTGTCATGGTGTCAGATGATAAGGAGAAAAATGAAGTGTCGAGACAGACTGTAACGTCTGCCAGCACAAGTGGAGCTGCTGAAGGTGCGAGAGCTAGACAAAAAAGTGGGCCAATGCTTAATGTTTTTTTTTGACCGTGAGTCTTGTGGACTGTTGAGGGCTGTGTTACATTTACTCACTATGTTACACCTACTGGGAATTTTGCAACTCCAGTGATTATGTGCCTTTGGACCAAGGTTGTCACACACCTTGAGTTGCTGCAGGGTGGGGGGGAGGGGGTATTTTGCTCTAGGGGTGTCTGATAAGTGGCCCCAAGCTTTGCACTCAACTGTGTGTGTGTGTGTGAAAATGGGAAATTAAGCATCGTTTCGTTTCTCTTATATTCCTTCAGTTTCCACAGCAAAATCTTACATTTTCTTGACCCCAGCCCCCGCCCCCCCACACACAGCACCACCAGCAGCCCAGCTGGATGGGGCCCAGAGGGCAGCGTCGTGCCCAGCGCGGGGGCCATGGAGGGGGGGTAGGCTCGAGGTCACAGGTACTCTTCACCCAGCCGAGCGGGGGCCATTTCCCAGCACACCAGCCCCCCGCTGCTCGAGAATTTGTCATCCTGTTGCGGTCCTTGTCTGCGCCGCCAGCCACGGGACCCCGGTGAGCGGCAGGAAAACTCGATTAGGCCCCAGGATGGATGAGACAGTGGCTGCGGCACAGCAGGAACCAGACCCCGGCAAAGCTCTGCTAACCAGAAGTGAGTCAGGCCCTTTAACATTTTATTTAAAGTGATGAAAGCACCTCCAGCATTATCTGTTAAACCAGCCAGCACCAGCAGATTCATGTTTGGCCAGTTGGGGGAGCTCTCCATTGCCACTCTGACCTGATGACGTTCTCCTCCTATCTTTTTTGGAGAGACATGAAATCACGTCCGAAAACAATGACTTCCCTATACCCCTGTGACAGCATCTTAACTAGCAAAAAAAATGCAACCAGCATGGCCTAAGAAGAGGGAGATCGTGTGACTGTAGTTCCTGGGTAACTGGGTCTGTTCAGATGCAGATGAGTGGCACGATGGAGTCTGTAACTTACCTCTTTGGCTCTTTGTTTTGGGTGACACATTTGATGCCATGTGACAAAGATGCAGTTTTAGTAATAATGTTACATCATAGAGGCTAACAGATTGTCTCCCAGCATCCGTGAACATCCTGAACCCCCTTATGCAGGGATGGATTACGGACCGGGCCAGCGGGGCCGCTGCCCAGGGGCCCTTGGGGTGCAGGGGGCCCATGGGGCCCCTAGCCCAAAACAATTTGCAACGCTTATCGACAATGTATTTTCGTTTGTCTATTTTAGAGGGCTTACATTCTTTGATCCTCTGCCTACAAGGGCCCCTGACCCTATAGGGTCTCTGATGGAAACATGGAGGGAGGGCGTTTGGCTGCCAAGGGCCCTTGAAGGGCCCAGGTTGTGGTGGTTGTGGTGGTGGTGCTGGTGGTGGGGGGGGCCTCGCGAACGTTTTGCCCAGGGGCCCACACAACCCATAATCCGTCCCTGCCCCTATGACCACCTCTGTACATTTTTTCTGACTCTTCCCACCCATTCTTTTTCCCATCAGGCCCTGTTCTGATAGGTCAGTGAAGTTTGAATGTTGTTTGTCGGGTGGTATTTGGTCTGTTTTTGTAAACTTCTCAAGCCTAAAAATGTTTAACAAAGAAGCCGCGGGCCCTTCACTGTAACAGCTGTAGGGGTTTTAACTGGGCGTGTGGTCGTTCAAACGGCCGCAAATAATCCTGCTGACGTATAACGATAATTAGCGTTTTGCTGACGTTAGCCTGTGATAGTGCGTGCAGCTCTTGCAGCGGTAGCTGACATTTTGTGTTTTATGGCTTTATGTTCGCAGTATTCTTTCCTTCTGGGAAATCCCTTTGTTGTTTAATTTATACGATTAGTCATTTACTTTACTACTTATAAAGGTAGAAGCTGACGGCGCATAACGTTAAATGTACATTTTTATGGTTTGAGTAGACCGAGTAACATAATGTGTGCAAACAGGGAATTGTCACATTTATGAAAATGAGTGTTTTCTCATGGCTTACCTCAACAGTGCTGTGATGGATCGCAGTTTAATTTGAGATCGTATTGGCAAATATATATTGGTTTTATAGCTCATATAGATGGCTGCTTTATAATGCTAGTTATGTAAAACGAATGCGTGTGAAAATAGGACTATTCTATGCATGCTGTAAAGGATAATACGTTTAATTTTACTAAAGCAGGATTATTTAAACAGTTATAATGCCAGTTAGGCATGACTTGTAGTTTGCCACCGTGAAGTCTGTTTATACTGAATGACACATCTAATCAACTCAGTTTTATATATTGTAACAGCTTATTTTCACCTCAAATCGCACTGGTAAGAAGCTGGCCCCATCTATTGGAAAGTTGTAAAACTGCATGCGGAAAAATACTTTCGACGTACTGTTGCGATGATGCTTACATGTGTTGCTGAAATAGTTATAATTTAAAACTACTCTTTGGCATAATATAGATTCCGGTTTGCTCATGCGGTTATGTGCTCTGCCAATATTAACTCAAAATATTGATTTTGAATAATGTACCTCTTTTGCATAATGGAATTATTCATGTCTCCAAATAATATGTGGTAACAGTCGACCAAACCGGTGCAGTAGAAATTATTGGTGGCCAATGCCAAACACCTGTGGTGAGTTACTATCCAAGGAAGGTCTAACTGAGGCATTAAAGCGGGTCGCTAACCGACGTGTCTCCACAGTGTCCAAAGGCCAGGGCATGACCCGGTCCGCTCCTCTGTGATATTTGTTGCCAGCTGTCAGACATTAACACTGGAAAACTGAAGTAAAAGTCACATGAACAAAGATCCTGATGAAGATTTGATAAGCACACTTGGAAGCATGAAGGAGACAGCCATATGCGGATTTATTGAGTTACTGGTTTTACTGGTTGCGACCAGAGATATATATTATAACATAAAGTTACTCAAGATCTATTTATACCGCTATCCCAGTTATATTTCTCATATTTAGTGTTCAGAGTTTCATACTTTGTATTTATTTAGTCCAAATATTGAAACTGTGACATTCTAAAGAAATAACAATAATTTTTGTTGAAAAATCATGATTGATTTTATTGGAACATTATTTAATTTTGTAAGCCTTACACTGATGCTACAGGATACCTTACTCAAGTGCTTCAGGTCTTCTCCCCCAAGGGTACAACAGCACTTTCCCACCACAAGAGTTCAACGCGAGTGTTTTGTTCACAGGTCTATCTTACTTATATGTTCAGGGAGGGCTAAGATGTTAAAAGGACGCAAGTTAAAAGGTAAGAATGATGGTGGCATTGTTGCATTTGGTGGAGTCTGACCACTTGTGTTCATCAACAAAGGTTAGCCTCCTGCCGTTTTCATCGGAAAACTGAACTTGTAACTTGACGGCCGGACACCGCGGCACCGTGCACCGTATGGAGACCTTTCCGTTCATTTCACGGAGGGTGCAGCTCTTCATTCTCTGCCTCTTGTCGCCTGTAGACACAGGATCATTGTTTACCGCACTCTCAGCACACACCAGGTCCTCCCGGTTCAGGAAGACCAGGCCACGCCCTTTCAAAGGCTTTGGCTTTGCGCAGTAAATCTTCTCCGCGTCCGACGTCGGCAAATCGGCATCTGTCAGCCAATCGTGGAAATCGCGCATGTGGCAGTCGCATTTCCAGGGGTTGCCATGCAAGCGTGCAATGCGAAGGGAAGTTAAGGGTATGAAAAATCCCTCTGGGAGGGTCTGCAGGTCATTGTCGGAGAGATACAGCTTCTCCATTGTTTCCTGATCATCAAACAGCTCCGCCTCCACACTGCTGATGTTGTTTTTGTCTAAGTGAATGCTTATCAGATTAGCGAGTCCAGTGAAAGCTGTTGCTGGCAGAGCTAGTAGATGATTTGCAGACAGACTGAGGTGCTGCAAGCTTGTTAGGTTTCTAAACACATCTTCTGGAATAGTGGAGAGTCGATTTTTGGTTAGAACCAAGTCAGTGAGAAATGACATGTGTTGGAAAACTCCAGTGGAGAGTTCGACAAGCCGGTTGTCCTCCAAATTCAGCTCTTTCAGGTTTGGTGGGAATGTCCCCGGTGCTATTTTGGTAATAAGATTGCCCCGGAGGTGCAGCTTGTTTAGATGTTCCAGCCCTGATAGGAGATTCAGATGAAGATCTTCAATTCTGTTCCCCTGCAGTCCAAGTTCTCTTAGACGAAGTGTGTTGATGAATGTTTCTGGGTGGAGAACACTTATCAGGTTGTGGTTCATTCTGAGTGTCTCTAGCATAAGGAGGCTATTAAAAATATCTTTATCCAATGTTAAAATCTTGTTTTCGGAAAAGTCTAAGGAACGGAGCCAGATGAGGTGGCGGAATAACAGCCTAGGGAGGTGATCGATGGCATTGCCCTTTAGTTGCAAGATTTCCAGCTTCTGTAGTGAAGCAAATATGCTGTCATCCAGGGTCTTGAGCTGATTGTAGTTGAGGAGCAGCTTGGTAAGATTGCCCACCGTTTTGAAGGTTTCTGTGCCAAGCACCTTGAAGTTATGGCTGCCACTGATTTCCAATTCTTTTAGCTCCACAAGTCGGTTGAAGGCCATCTCAGAGACACCATTGAGGAGATTGTTAAGGAGCATCAACTTCGTGAGGCTGGAGTTTAGTGGGAAGGATTCTGGGTGGATGCATTTTATGCTTGTTGTCATGATCACCAACTCCTGGACCTCAGAGGATAGGTTTTGAGGCATGTCCTTGAGAACGTCTTCTGAGCAGAAGACTTTTGTTGGAGTGAAGCACTGACACCCTTTTGGGCAACAATCAGCATGGTAGCAGAGTTGGAGGAGCAGAAACACAGAAATCCCAAATGCTCTGGTCATTTTTCTTCATCTACAAAATGCAACATAAAAGTTAAGAGTGATTACAGGTTCTCTTAAACATGAAAAACATATTTTTTCATTAAATACCTCAAATCAAGTGTCACTTACCTGTGGTCTGTACTACTAAGTGGAGTTACTGGCTTATCAGGGTAACTTGTTGAATTTAAGGTAGTCTGGGGGAAATGTAAGTGAATGAATATGAAATCCATTTAAATAATGGTACCTTAAATCCGACAAGTTACCCCGATAAGCCAGTAACCCCACTTCATAGTACAGGGCACAGGAGTACACGTCTGATCTCCTAATCATACTCACGAAAGAACCAAGATATCTTGCACATGCCTTTATGAATGTATATGTTTGTATGTCTTTGATTTAAACACAGAGGAAAGACAGTTTGATAGCAATAATCAAAATAAGATTGAAATGCCAAGCAGTTCTGAGAAAAGCACTGATTTTAATAGCTTTCAACAATACAGCAGATTTTAAACAAGGGGAATCTGAATAGTGTAGGTTTCACAAAATTTCAAAATTCAACAGGAAGTCTTACCTGAATGCTATAGCCCCTTCAATGAAAAGCGACATAATATTTTAACATACTTCGACTGAACCAGAGTAACTGTTAATAGTCTGCAATCCAGCAACACCCAGAACTTTGGGAACGATCAAAATACCAATGAACTTGAGGGTGTGTCACATTGGTAAAGACTGGGAGGTTTTGTTTAACTAGCTATTATTTGCTATAAATATGTGAATGGATTTTTATGTCTTTGGGATCAGTCTTGGTAACAGAAGTGCCCAAAATATCGTATTTTGTTAATAAGCTGAAATATTTGTTTTTGTGTGTTTCCTCTGAAAAGAAATAAAAGCAGGGCATTTACATTTGTGGAGAAAAAGTAGTGATAAAAAATGTAAATACTGACTGCTAACCTGAACTTTGTACTCGACATCTGCCAGAGAGCGGACCACTCCAGTGTCTGTCTACAGCTCCTGTTGGTCTATTGAAACTGGAAGCTTTCTTTGCTACATGAAACATTTGTGTTTATTCCATTTGCATTGGTTGATGCAATAAAATAACCAGTATAGTAAAATGATAAATTAGCAATGTAGTATTTAAATGCTTTTAGTTACATTTTTTCTCACCAAAAACTAGACTAAAACACAAATCAAATGTTCATTGATTAAAAAAAAGGTTATAATTATCTAAACAGCATAAGACAAAATATCACCAAATGAAGGTAAGGAAACTATAACCTAATGAAATAGTTTAACTTCTTCTTTTCCATATTGTGTTTAACATCGACAGATTAAATGTTGATAACAATGCTTTAGATACAAATTCCAAAAATTAAGCAAATGAAGTAGCCTAGCTACTCGAAAACAAACCAACGCAGCCGCGGCTGGACTGGCCGTCTGCTGTACTGACATTTTCTTAATGAGTCTGTGGGCAACCAGAACTCCCTCGCCCCCCAAACCGATAAAAATCATCATTGGTATGTATCTGTGAGGGGCCTATTCTGGCAGAAGTCCTGGGCTAATTTTCAGTCCCAGTCCAGTCCTGAGCATAGCCGTCAGCATTTACTCTCTTCCCTTTAACAATTAACATGTGGATGTTACTGACCTCATATCCATTAATATAACATATTTCAGATTCAGTTACTTAGCGATTAACTAAGATACTAATTTAGTGACGGCTTCATTGAAATACTAAGCATTGTTTAATTGAAGCAAAAACAACGTAACCCAGAATTCTACATTCTTAAAATGAAAAACATTCTGTATTTTTCTCAGTCACAGTGGTACTTGGACATTGGCTGATGTCAATGAATCCTTACTAAAGTTTGACAGGTAATGCTTTCTGTCCACGCTTCATCCGGAATAGGCAACAGAGAACGGTAATTGAGATCACCAAGGTGGAGATTAAAGTGATGGCGATGAGGGTCATAGCGCTTGGCAAGTCTCGTTTATAACGGCCCAGATCCTTGTCAGTCAGCTTTGCAATATTAATCCTGCTCAAGTTAGGGGGTATTTGGCAGACAACTGAGGTGAGGTTCGGCACCTTGGACGAATGGGCTTGGAGCCAGTTCCTGAAAGGAATGATATCACGGTCACATCTCCAGGGGTTTTGAGAAAGCACTATCTTCTCAGTGTCCTGCAGTGAGTTCAGGAGTTCTGTTGGAAGGTTGTACAGGGAGTTGTCGTACAGGTTGACGCACCTCAATCTGGGCAGGTTGTGAAAAATCCCCTTTGGCAGGGATTGGATTTGATTGTGCCTCAGGGAAATGTTGACTAGATTGTTCAGATGCACAAACGTGTCCTCCTCAAGGCTGACCAAGCGATTTGTGTGCAGGGACACCTCCCTCAGTTCACTCAGACCCGCAAAAGCCCCCGCTGAGACGGAGCGGATGGAATTCCAGCTCAGGACAAGGAGCTGAAGTTTAGTCAAGTTGCGAAAAATGCTGTCTTCCAAATGAGTTAGATTGTTGCTGTAAAGCCAGAGTTCAGTAACCAACAGTGGACCGAAGACACTGGTACCAATGCTCTCCAGTCGATTCTGGAAGAGGGATAATTTCCGAAGCCTCGTAACATGCAAAAAAATGCCTTCTGGTAGATGAACCAGATTGTTACGAGAGAGGTATAGAACTACCAAATTCTCTAGGTTAGAGAAGAGGTTACTTGGGAGGTGTACGATCTGATTGTCCTTCAAAGACAAGTACTCTAAGTTGAACAGGCCATCAAAGATTCCTTCTGGAATCACCCTCAGTGCATTTTTAGAAAGGTCCAGTTTCCTCAGTTGACCAAGTCCACGAAATAGCTCCTGCGGAAGGTGGCTAATGTTATTCCCACTGAGGAAGAGTCTTTGTAAATCCCGCAAGCCTCTGAATAGCTGTACAGGGAGACCTTGCAATTTATTTTCCATCAAAGACAAATCATTCAGTTGTACATTGTTTTGAAATGCATCTGGCATCACTGTGCTCAGTTCAGATTTTTCAAACGTAAAGTATCTAAGGCTGACTAAAAGTTCAATATCATTGGAATTAAGAGCAGAGATCCTTGTTCTACTAATGAAGAGATGAATGGTTTTAGGTGGCATATTACTGGGGATTTCTGTGATGGTTTCACCTTGACATTGTACTTTGTTTGAACTTTCACATCGGCATTTGCCTGGACAGTTTCCAAGGACGGCGTTAATGGCACATGCGCTGTAGAGCATGCAAAGGTATGTTCTCAGATTCATACTCCAAATACGGTTTATTACAAAGAAACCTAAAAGTCGAAAAGAAACAATAAGTCTGCATTATTTCATATTTATTAATAAATAATCATAAAATGATAAGTAATATGTTTTATTTCATTGTTCCTTCACCCTCATCAACCCCGTTGGAACTATTCATATTGTTCTTGGGATGCTTGCATAATTCTGTAAAAAAATTATTGATTTCATAACAAAAATCCATTGGCAAGCGACGTTTATCTGCACATATCTTCCGCACAGACATCTTCTGTTTATTAAATGTCATCATGTTTTTGAGTGACTCAAGCAGCCAATGACACCACACATCAGTGAAACTCTTTAATTCAGAACAGCTCGTTTATAACTACAATGCAGGTGTCAATTACTACCTGAAATGAACATTATACTTAAATGTACTGGTCCATTCATTCATTCAGTATTTTTATTGTATTATGTAAATATCCAAAGACTTTCTGTGAGCAGTGTATGCTGAAAGCTTACTTTGTACGACCGTCCATTGAGCTCACTGAATCAAGAATCTGGAATTCACTGAATCAGTCGCACAATTCAGAATAGTTAAACCAATCACATTACATCAGAGATATAGCTAGTTTTACATATTTCGCGTTAGCACATTTAACCGTTAACACATTTAAATTGTATTCAGTTGCATATATAGGAGTCATACCTGTAATTTGGAAAATATAACATTAAATTGTTTCAGGTAGTAAACAATTAATTGTGCTTCCACCCAATTGCATATCCTAGTCAGAGCTTCTTAGTATATATGAATGGCCACTTTAATGTAAGGGGCTTCGACTAACTCTGTCAAATTAAATTTTAAACCTGCAGTTTCCACCTGTCCAATATTGAAAAATAAAATGCGGTGTCCCATTTTGACCATTTTATAAAATCTTATCACCTAACGCATCCCCCGAGAACCACCCCATAGTAGAAGATAGTGGAGCCCCCCCATGACTACTCAAATAGCCATGAAACCCCTGTCCGTGTTAATGCACCTCTGTGTGTATGACATATATAACAAAATATAATAAAATGCCCTGCGTTGGTATGAGCCATCACAATAATTATTTTCACCAAGCAAAACATTAAGAAATGTAAAATTTTTAAATATTTTAGCCATAATTTAACCATACCTTTGATGGTCAAAATATGAGTAAACACCTTTAAAACTGCCTTATTGTAACACTTGAAATTTTACATTAAGGAAAGGATGAAAATAAAAAAAGGATGGAAAATGTCAAAATAGTGGCATATGAATTTGTGAGACACTGCATAGAAACATACAATTGTAAAACATGCAAGAATAATACCTCAGTGCGTATATGAATATATTTTATCAACCAGTGTCTATTGTAATAAATACTGGATTACAGTCTGTTTAGTTAAAACTACAGTATCTGTCATTGTGAAATCACATCCCAAAATCCATAAATTCAATGAAACTATTTATAAGCATAGCGGCTCTTAATTTATACATACCTGAAATGTCAATTTTTTGAGGAAAGGCTCGAGGGAACCTAATGTATTTTGCTGTTGAGCAACTATATGGGGACGTTGCAGACTCCCTGCTTATTGCAGTTACTGCTACGCCCTCTGGGATCTGGGCGTCTGTGTTTCTGTGGTAGAGATACATGCTTATCTGTGAAACCGTATTCGCTTCAGCGGCATAGCGGGCAAACTGGAGCTACACTGACCCGCCTATTTGAAGACTTTTTGTATTAACGGCAGTAGGGCTGATAGCAATAACAGAACGTTACTGATCCAGAAGGAAATTCCAAACGTTACAGCAGCAGGCACAGAAAGTGACATCACTGCAGTACATATGCAAAAGACACAAGAAACAATACTGTACAAAAGGCACAATACAAAATTAAACCACAGTGTGCCAAATGAACCGTGTAATATTTAAATAGAATACAGTTCTAGAGGGTAGGCGACTGAGTGGGGAGAAGTGGAAGAGACTGAGGCTACTATAGCAAAATAATTAAATTCAACAAAATGCTGATTCTTCACTTCCCCGTATTCCTTATCACTTTCTTCTTCAGACAAATGAGTCTGCTAGTTATTATTGGAAGTTTCGTCTAAATGCCCAGTACATTAAATAAACTAGCGCAGTGTTATAACGGACCATTCGGATTCCTATAACCATTATTTCATCTTAATGTTCTTCTCACCAGGGGGAGACAGAGTTCAATTTACGTCACCTTTTTTTAAAGATTTTTTCGTAGCTTCCACAATGTTTTAACATTAATGCAATATATCCATCCATCCATTTTCTATACCCGCTTATCCTACTGGGTCGCGGGGGGTTCGGAGCCTATCCCGGAAGCAATGGGCACAAGGCAGGGAACAACCTTGGACGGGGGGCCAGCCCATCGCAGGGCACACCCACACACCATTCACACACACAGGCACACCTACGGGCAATTTAGCAACTTAATGCAATATATATTTTTCCATATAAAAAAAAATGTAATAAATTCTAAGGAAAGTGCCATTATCAGGAATTTGGTACAGCAAGTGTGACCAGATAATCCATATGGAATTCAAGTCTTTGAGCTAGGGCTGGATTTGTAAACCACCGTTTCAATGAAAAGTACTTCAATGAGGTACAGAGTTCTTGCTGCGTGCTGAATGGTCAGTCACCTATAATCATGCATGCGTCACTAAAGCTAATGTGAAACAGCTGCATGAGTCTTTCAATCAAGGAAACAAACCAGCCACAGTAGAAGAAGAATTGTACTTTTTGGCCTTTTTGTTTTAAAGTAATTTGGAAAACCTGAAGTGGATCAAATTGTCCTCCCTGGCACGGATTATCTGCCCACCCTAGTTCAGCTGAGTGTTTTGGTTGACTGGTGTGGGTCTGGGAGATGTAAAAAAATGTACCAACTTTCTTCACTTTTGTTGCTTTTATCAAAAGTTAGTCCATGTTATATGTTCAGTGGCCACTTTCATCTAGCTCGGGGGGGGGGGGCAAAAATATACGCAAAGGGCCAGTTTGTGTGCAGGTTTTTTGGGTAACCATAAGGTAAGCATCTCTAACTCAGGTGTGAGGACTCTTCAGCCAATCAGTCCTCTAATTAGTAATCTACTTGTGGAGTTGCAGCAAAAACGTGCACACACAGTCGCCCCTTCTATATAAGATTACCCACCCCTAATCTAGCTAGTTCTGAGTAGGACCCAGTTTAAACTTCAAAACTGTTTCAAGGGTAGATGAGCAGTAACGTTACGGAAGCCTTTATGCGCACCTCTGTTATACCGAGTTGTTATTTTTGCACTTCCTCAAGTGATTTGGACCTACAGCCACTGTCGGGATGTTTTTTTTTTTTGCTTACTGCACCATTCTCTGTAAACTCTAGACACTCTAGTGCTGGGTTATTCAAATCACGGTCCTCGAAGTCCGGGCACTGCTGGTTTTCCAGCCTGCCTTTACCTGTCAGTCAGGTGTGAAGCTTCTAGCCAATCAGAATCAGTAATTATTAAATGACTACCTGGGAGAACTGAAAACAAGGCCTGGATTTGGAATTGAGGTCCAGGTTTGAAGAACCCTGTGGGAAATCTCAGGAAAGTGGCTGTTTCTGAGATGCAGACACAATTGCATCTGACACCAATAATCACACCACATACATAAATCGCTTGCATCATGTGTGTAAGGTATTCAGTAGCTGATCCTCCTGATACTATCTTTACATTGCATGAATATTGCAGCTCCATGCTTTGCTGTTTAGAGGAAATACCTGTTTGTATTAACAAACGTGTGTACGCAATGAACAGGCAACTGAGTACGACAGTTATTTAGCTGACATTGTTAGTTTATTGATGTATTCTTTAAGCTGTACAACATACCATAACATAGAGCCTAACACTCTTTTCCTCACACAGCCTTGTATTATTACACAGAAATGTAACCAGCTTCATAACTCTGTTAATCCTTCTGAGAGTAAGACCAGTACAATTACAACAGAGAAAAATATCTTTAGGTAAAACACACCGAACGTGGAATGTGAACCTTTTACAAGTTAAAAATCCCCAAAGTGTTTTTAAGCATGGACAGCACGTGAATGAAAGGAAACACGGAGCGGCACGTGACGACATGGGAAAGAAGAAGGAGCCCCCAGCGGCGGGCCATGTGTTTTTTTGGTCTCCACCCCACTCTTGGTGTCGTCACACGCAGTACTTCCAGAAGCAACCTGTAGGTGGAGACAGAGTGCCATTAGCGTAATAGCAAAGACCATTCAACATGTGCCATGGCAAATACACGCTTCAGTGATACAACAAGATTCAGGCATTTAATACTTTCAGGTTTTTTTTTTTTGTTGAAGATTTTAAAATATTAAACTCAACATATACACGCAAGGACTACTAGTGTTGGAAGATATATAGTGTTGTAGCGAAATATCAGTCCGTCCACCATCCTATTGCTTACCATGGTAGTAACAACCAAGGCCCAGAGTCTGTCCCAGATAGCAGGAAGGACAATAGCCTGGATGGGATGCCAGTCCGTCAGAGGGCATACACCCACACTACATGCAATTTAAGTGCCAGTTAGCCTAACTGCATGCCTTTTTGGGAGGAAATAGGAGAACAAGCCAGCTTCACTCATACAGAGCAGAAGCAGGATTCGAGGCCCCAAACCTGGAGTTGTGAGGAATCGATGCTATATTGATGGTAGAACATAACACTATATTGCTGATGAGTGATCAGCTTCCCATTTCAAGCACATACATACTTCTTTTGCTTGGCAAGGACACGTCGGCTCCGACTGCATCTGAGATCAGCTCGTTCTGCAGATCCACATCCTCCTTCAAAGCCCCCAGCTGAAAGACATTGAACTGGTCACCTGACAATCTGTGATATGCAGAGAAACAGCAGAACATCTGCGTAAAGCCCGGGAGAATGCCGCAAGGACACTCCCCAAAGCCTCAGGCCACCCAAGACGCCTCTGCTTACAAATGATGAGGGACATTCTCAGGGCACCAGGTGTGGTAGATCTGAAGCTAATAACCACAAGGTTGTTGGTTCAGGTGCTAAGTAAGGGAACTGCAACCGAATCCTTGATCAATAGTAAAAATAGCCAAAATGTTCAGCTGTACTATCTAGTAAGCTATTTACTTGGTTCAGATTAAAGAATTTAGGGATTCTGAAAGACAAAAACTGAGTTCATACCTCCTCCAGCTCTTCCATTTTGCGTGCCATCTCCAAACCTATCAGCAGAAGATGATTGTATACAGAACAGTCATTATGTTATCCTTTGCCATGTCTGTAACTGATGACAAAGCTCAGACACTCAAAGAAGGAATTGAAATGCTTACCAATGACTTCGTTCCTGCTTATGGGAACCAAGCCCTTATGGAGCAACGATGTTATGAACCTATTCTGGACATCTGTGTCTTGTCTTGGCTGAAATTGATGGCTAACTGTAAAGGAAAATAAGATCAGACAAGGCTGATTGTTAGGGGGATTTTATATTGTTTTAATTCATATACCAAGTAATATACTAACACAAGGAACCAAAGATAGTATTAATTATTTAATACAATCCTAAGGGATTTACCATTACATTTTTAAAGACATTGTCAGTCTGGAAATACCAGTTTGATACTGATACGTTACTCTTCCTCAGAAATTAAACAGAATTTTTGGTAACACTTTACTTATAATAATGTAGAAATAATGTAGTACTGCACTCTTACTCATTGTATTAATTGACCAGACACTACGCGTTAGTTTCATACTAATCACATGTTTGTTCATCATTGATCAGTCATAACAGTTCATTTATTTTATGCAGTTACTATATTTGATGATAATTTGTACTTGTAGTGTCTGAGTTACTAAATTTCTTGCTACCTTTATTTTTTTTTTACCGATTATACCAAAGCATTAAGCAGACAAATTTATAATCAAGTTTCTAGTAAGAAGGAATTACTTCATTTGATAGGAGTGGATCCTTTTGTATCCAAGATAAAAAATAAATAATACGATGATCTTGCATGTATAAAATATCTGAATCCTGGCACGTCCAGACCTCCCTACCCTGTGTTCATTTGAATGTCTGCAAGTTACACCACACAACCATCCAACCAAATTTCAACCATTTATCCCAAACATAATTGTGGGTAGGACAGGAGCCTATCCCAGGCATCACAGGGCATGAGGAGAGGGTAACCCAGGACAGGATGCAAACCGAGACCAAGATTTTGTTTCAACCAACAGTTGCGTATAAACAGACAGTTACCAGAGTACCCAACTGGCTGGTTGAAACAAAAAACTTGTTCTGGATTTTTTACTTTCTGGACCGTAACTGTCCACCTCTGGCACTTACACGCACAGTGATAAGGTATTCCCAATCTAAACATGCCGGTTAGCTTAACTACGTATCTTTGAACTATGAAAGGAAATCAGAGGACTTAGAAGAAACCTGGCCAAATTCTACACGTGGGGTTTTGAGCTCCCATCCTCAAAAGTGTCTGTGTAACAACGCATTATGTAATGATACAGCATTATGTAATAACTCAACAGAATGTATCAAACTGAATGATGATAACAATAAGATGATGATGATGATGATGATAATAATAATAATTATAGGGTAATGTTGCAATATAAAATTATAATGTAGTCTATAAATTTGTAACATTTTGTTGAGTTATAACCAAATTCTGTGTTATTACATAATGCATTCTTACATGGTGTGTAACAACACATTGTGTAATAACATCGCATTATGTGTTAAAATTAGTTACAATTTGTCAAGTCATTATATAACGCATTGTTACAGTCAGTCAACTCATTACAAATTCCATCATCAGCCATTAAGACAGACGGTGAAATGACTATAAATTATAACCGCATGTTGTAGCATCACCAGCAAAAGCTCCGCAGATTCAGACAGCACTAGTGCCACAGGTGACTCTGCGGATCACTATTCAGGATAGAGGTGCACGGCTTTCGTACCTGGCGATGGGAGGCTCCGGGAATCGGCACTGGGGATGTGGACCAGCAACAGAGCCACCAGCGTGGGACAGACGGTCACACAGGCGGTTCGGACCATGTTGGCGCAGGCGGTCTGTTCCAAGGTGTGCACAGCCAACCGGGGGCTCGACTGTCTCTTCACTGCATCCCAAGCTCCAGCTTTTAATCAGAGGAAGAGGGAGGGACAGGGTCGGAAGGGGCCGCCCCCCCCCCCCCCCGACCCCTGTAGTCGTAAATCCATAGAACGACATGGAAGCCGGATGATCAATCTACGCAAGAAGGTGGAGGATTATGAAAATGCGACGTGCGGCCCGGCTCCAGCAACACTCCCTCCATCAGCCAAATAAAATCCGAGCAAAAAAGAAAAGAAACGTAGAAAGGAGTGCTCAGTCTTGGAGGTGTTATTTATCACCTTTATATCATGTATTGCTGGCTTGGCAGGAACAGTCTTCAAATCATTTAAATTCCTCCATTTTATAAAAAGAAAGAAACGGAGAAGACATTTTTCAAACACGGTTAATCAACCTAAGTGCACAGAGTGTGTGATACTGCTAAATGTATGTTTTGGGCCAAATTTGGAGTAGAAACCTAACATAAGGTATGTATCCTGTCTCAGTTCCAACGGAGACAACTGAACAGTAAGAAATCCTAAGAGCCCCTTGTCTGCTAAGCTTATGCGGGAAGTGACACCTTAAGGGTGCCAGTCCAGCTTCCCCTGTCCTGCGCAGGTTCACAGGGGAACCTCAAGCCTTGGCCAAGGAGCACAGGGTATAGCGTGGGGAACTTCCGGGACGGCGAGCCAGTCAATCACAAGGCAAATACACTCACAATAACACAAAGGAAGACCTCAGAGACAGAGTCACATGACACCAGGAGGAAACCATTAGAAACTCAAAGGACATGAAAACTCAACACACATCGAGTCGACGGTGGGACTCAAACCCACAAGCCAGTAAGTGCTACCCACTGAGGTACCGTGTCGCCCATCAGGTATATCGACAGTCTTTAGATTCTGACTTTACCAAACTGACTCTCCACACAAGTTAACAACACACGATTCCTAAATCTATTTTGTTGCAATTTCTACAGTAGGGAACGCAGATGAAGTAGAAAATTAAAGGAAACTATCTTTAATCGATGATGTGCTTCAGCTTCCACAGTGTGTAAAAGGATGAAAGGGAATGGCTTAGAATGAAAGGCTTAATGCACACGTTGATAGGGCAATAAGCATAAAGGCAGATTAATGCATATACATCTCTAATCTCAAGAATCTGTATATATTTACATGTATTATTCTCTACAGTTTACAATAATTATAAAGATCTATAACATAACATGTATGGAATTATGCACTGACCAAAAAACTTATTAAACAAATATAATTATGGGTTGAATGAAAAAATGGGTTGTTCAGGTCCCTGTGTATGCAACGTTATCACATCATTGGACTTTTGAGCAAAGCCTTTAACCCCAGTTGCTCCATGGACTGGCTGACCCTGCAGTCTCCTCTACCCCAGTTCCATGAGGTGGCCTCCTGGGCAGAGGTGGAGATTTCAGGTCCAGAAAGTAAAAATCCAAATCAGGATTTTGTTTCAACCAACCAGTTGAGTAT
>JABFEB020000043.1:11473870-11490795 GCA_019775895.2 Stomatorhinus ivindoensis
AGTATAGTGCCTAGTAAGCTGTCCCCACCTACAGTATAGTGCCTAGTAAGCTGTCCCCACCTACAGTATAGTGCCTATTAACGATAAAGTATAATTGCAGGTCATGAGCATGGATCCACGATGCATTTGGCCAGGGTTACAGGGTCTTACCAGCTTTAAAGGTTTCAGCTTTTGCCACAGGCCACTGACACCCCTCTATCACATCAATTCAATGATTTCCAAGCCTGTACATGATTTGCCTGCAATTGAAATACCCAAACCAACAAACTAAGTTCATTTTTGTCACAATTGTCAGAGTGGGGTGTACAGAAAGTGTGTAAAAGCAAAATAAAAATAACTAAAAAGAAACTGGTGCTGTCATATATCAACAGCAACAGCACAATCCCTATATCAACAGCACAATCCCTGATTCCTTCAATTCTTCAATTTACTTGTTGCACAAACAGGTCTATGGATGATGACATTGGATGCAAAACCCACTGATCTGGGATCGTACATCTCAATCTATAACTATACACTGAATAAAGTAAAGGCAAATAGTACTGGTAATAAAATCTCCTATAGTAGAATAACAGACACAGATACTCTTTTTTACGTCACAGCAGTAACCACAAATAGTAATTTATGGGTGACTAATAAGCCGAAGTAACAGAGGGCAGCATGTGGCTCAGTGGACTAAGCCTGTGTGCCTGTAATCAGAAGGTTGTCTATTCAAAGTCAGCCTCAGCATGTCTGTGGGTCCTCGGGCAAGGCTGTTAACCCCCAGCTCCCCAGGCGCCGCTACAGGGGGCTGCCCCTCACAGACAGTTTACTCTACAAGGAGCAAGTTGAGGGAGGTGTTAAGACAGTATTTATTATCTAAATACTGAGTTGAGATAGCAAATCTGTTTAAGTGGTTCCATGACAACAACTCATATTTGAAGGTGAACAGAAGAAAATGACTCACTGTGGACTTCAGCAGACATGGTGGATCTCACTGCGGTCAGTATGGGTGCAGCAACAATTGAAATTGTCAACTGTTTAAAGTTTCTTAGACTACAAATTTGAGACGACCTCACAGGAATCGCAAACACCGCGATTCTCTGAAAAGGTCCGAAGAGGTGACAAAAGCAAGCGCACATTTACATTTACATTACATTTACATTACATTTACAGCATTTGGCAGATGCCCTTAGCCTCAGCGACTTACATAAGTGCTTTAAGACTTCACAGTGAATTTCCTCCTGATACTAGCTCAATAAAACCAAGGCTACGCATACTGTACCATCGACATAATACTCTGTTGGGAAAGTGCAACTATTTTTTTTTTTACACCCCCACGATGTTCTACCCGAGCACAGCAGAAAGCATCCTCGCCGTAGTGGTATCACAGTCTGATATGGTGACACCAGGGGACAGGAAGGCCATCCAGAATACTGTAGGAATCCATAGGTCATGAGCTTCCACCTGCTGCAACAGCTAGGGCGCGAGGTCCAAGTCATCCAAGTCATCCAAGACACAGACTGTTTTCCCTGCTTGCTTCTGGGAGGAGATATTGTTGTGTCAAAATGCAAACCAGATTTTCCAACAGTTTCTACCCTCAGGCAATACGCATCATAAACAGTTACAGTAAGTACGTAAATACTGTCATACACACCACTACACTTGCTTTTTTTCAGTAATTTGAAATTATTGAAGCTGTTCTATTTCTTTAACTACTTATTAAATCTTATTTATTACTTTTACTGTTATTCAATCCGTTACTGGTACAACTCTCATTTACTTACTAAGTTCATCTACTGCGCTGTTGTTCTACTGTAATTGGCACTTATTACTCTCCGGCAGAATGTTCTCGTTACTTACAGAACTGAAATGGCAAGAATATCAACGTACTCTGGACAAATGACAAATAACCCTCCGTCAAGGTCCTGATGCCAAGGACACCATCCTCAGCGTTCATCACTGCCCCCCCCCCCCCCCCTCCAGAACCAGCATGGTGCTTTGGGGCTGGGTCTGACAGAGGAGCTTGTGAAGGTTTAGCACTGCTCCGTTAGCACTGGGCATAGTGGGAGAATGGCACAGCAAGGCAAGGCAGTGACAGCGTCGTAGCAGCACCCAGTTGACAGTCAGTTAGCACTGCCAGCAGAAGACATATGACCTGGCTCTGCCTGGGGCCAAAGGCACACCCAAGCTGGGGCCGGGAGAACTGAAAGACTCCCCTGTACTCGACCGCACTCCTGTGCACCTGCCTGACTTCACCCACGAGGTGCTGCCACATACACAAAGCCCCACGAACCGCGCGTCCCCCCCGGGGTGACGTGCCTGGACGCCACAGACTTACAATTTTGTTCAGATTTCATCCCCTTTCATTGTGTACTTGATTTGGCATTGTATAACGACAAGAAAGTGTCATTGAACCGATTTCTCAGTGCTCGAGTTGCATCACCAATAACGGCTCACCCTTACAGCAGGGTCAGTGCCGGGGGGGGGGGGGGGGGAAGTTCTGAAGTTCTTTGATATTAAAGTATAATAATACAGAATTGTGTATCACAAAGGAATATCCACCATTTTGTGATTACAGAGTTACAGAGCAACTTAACAATGACTATATTATCATAAACAACCAGGATATATATGGCATGGAGAGCAGTACTATAGTCTCACACATCCAGGATTGTGGATTTAATTCCCATTCTTTCCGTTTATATAGCATAAGTTGACGGGTCTTTGGTGTAATCTTACTGGCACGTGACACTCTATCAGGTCTGGGAATATCAGCCAATCCTTCCCAGTGGCTTTGAACTGTTTTCCAAATTTGTCAGCATAATTTGGTCAATGCTTTCATTCTTTTATTCAGCTGCTTGTAGTATTTCTATTGAGATACCATCTATCTACTTGGTCCATCCATCCATGCATCTGACCATTTTCCAATCCCGCATTTTCTGTGCAGACTTCATCAAAGATATCTTTCTTGTTAATGTGCTTTCTGTAGAAGCATCCCCTGAGTTCCTCCCATTCTTGCTGGATCTTTGTTCCAGCCACATCATAAACATTCATTGTTTTTCCAAATTTTTGTTTGTTTGATGCTCCATTAAAGTTAAAAAAAAAAAACATTTGAGAAACCAGAAGGGGCAGCAACTGAAGATGTAAAACTCGCCGCTGTTAAACAAATCGAAATCCAGTTGATTTTGTAAGTGTCAATCAATCAATCAGTTTATTTCACTTGGTCAGTTTTTTAAATATCATCATTAAGTCACGAACACAAATTGTTTCATCACATACAATCCCTAATGGAAAAGGGGAGCAGGAAGAAAAGGTATATGAACTGAAACAGCAACATTCGTAGAGATTCCAGTACACCTTTCGACTTGTTTTTAATCAACACAATTCGTTCATCAGTGAATGAATCATTCTCCTATAAATAGATGTTACTGTTAAGCAACAGGTGTAAATAACGAGCGCGCTTTTCATATTATTTCTATTTGCGTATCACGTGTTTAGTAAAAAAAAAAAAAGTCAGGTGTCAAACCAATGAGTATACGCGTCTTGCGCCGGCAAACAAATTAGCACAAGCTAAGGCTTGGTTAAATCGAAACGCTCTTCGTCAGCATGACCCGTCCGGCCTCCCGTAGCGAAGGAGAATCGAGAATCATAACTCACACATAAAGTGCAAATGTGGGAGGGACGAAGGGACAAATCTGTTAGTGGCGCATTGGTCCCTGCAATTAATCAAAGACGTTTTTTTAAATAAAACAGCAATCGCTGGCAAATTTTCTTGGGAAAATATAATTCAGGACAAGCAGTTCTCGAAGTACTCCCAGTATGGCTGATTATATCGACCAGAATAGTTTACCTGGAGTTAAAGAAGGTAAGTTTGTTTCCTGGTAGAAACTTTTGTTTTCTCTCTAATGTTTTTCACCTACTTACTGGTGCCGTCGTCATTGCCATACCGCGGTGACAGTATATATTTAGTTAAGTACGCTTTCCGAAAACGAGTTTCATTTTGTGTCATTTAATTTCGTTTGTTTTATTTGCTCCATTTAGACAGATGCATAATCTGTCGCCTAGCTGTTTGAATATGTTGTCTGCCAGGGCATTTACTAGTGCTTATTGTTATTCTTGAGAATAACAGGCGCAGACAAGAAGAAGGGACGCGAAAATGTGTTCTTTATATGGTTATGTAATGGTTTCGTTTGCGGCAGCGAATGGCTTTGAGAGGGAAAGCGCACTAACCGCGTTCAGGGATGCGTGAAGCGCGACTCCGGCGCTACGGTTAACCCCCCGCTTGACACGCACCAGTACTGCGTCCTCTTTTTTTTTTTTTTAGATCGGTGCTTTGGCAGCTGTGCAGACCTCAAGTCATCCGAGATATAGAGTACATTGCAAGGGAAACTTCAAGATTTTTTTTTTCAGAAAGATAGCTAATGTAAAAATTAATTTGAGTTGCGTTTTGTCATTAAATGTGGAAATATTAGCGATGGTCCATGGCTTTAGGTCATTTGGATACGAACTCAAAATTTAGGGGAAAATAAAAGAAAGAAGTGAAAAGAAAGCGAGTAAGTTGAAATCTGCGTAACGCTGGCATTTTTCTTTAAATTTTGTTTTATTTTTGGACGTCCTGGCTGCCCGTGACGGGGCATATCACTCATTCCATTGCCGTCACTTTTACATATGTCGGCCTATTACATTCTTGTCGTCTGCCCTCGTGTTGTCTAATTTGCTCGCAGCAATCAGACTTCTTCACAAGTCTGTGATGACCCTCCAACTTCGGTGACAAGTCAGATTGTCTGATGTTTGCCTCTATTGCCTCCCTATCCTCCTTGTAGATATTACCTGCTTATTCGTTTTTCCTGAAGAATGGAAGTAGCTAAGACAGGATATTGTCTCTTGCAACTAGTGTCCCATCTCCTCTGTGCTTTTGGAGTAATTACATCTATTCCTTGTTGGACAGAAGTTCAGATTATTTTGAAGCAGAAGTAAATATGATCACATGATTTTTAAAAATTAATTATTCTTTGCTTGTGGTTTAACACTTGCATTTTTATATCTGGATTAAATAAACCTAGATCGAGACTGAATTATGTATCACGTTTAATTTCTGGAAGTGCTCTGATCCTATTTTTTCGGTGCTGATCCGATCCCGATAGCTGAACAGTGGGTATTGGCCGATATGAATACTAATTGGATAACAAAACTACTTTTAAAAAAGTAAAATGTATACCAAGAGAAAGATTTGTTAATCTATTAGAAAAGTGCATAACGTGCTGTTCCACCTTGTTCGTACATCTTGTTTTAAACATTTTTGAAGCATTTGCACTTCAATCTGAATATCTTCCAAGCAAGTATTTGCGCAAGAAATGAATGCCTAAAATGCCCCACAATTTGTCATCCACTGGCACCGACGTCATTTACACTTCGTACCACAAACTGCAGCGAGTGCGCAAAACACCTCAAGCTAGCGGCTCCCAAATTAAACATTGCTTTTTTCCATACTACTCCCGTTGTCTAGCACAATTGCGTGCGCTTTGTTTAGCGGGATTTTCCACTAAACACTACTTCCACCTCTCACGTTTTTTTAACGTTTATAAATGGCAGTATTGGTAGTTGTTGCTTCAAGCGTAAATACTCCCAGGTTGCAAACATGTTAGTTTGATTTGTGAGCATGCAAGTTGCACTTGCTGTCGTTACCCCCTTATCTAATGTTCTTGCGCTGTTACTTCTCCAAAGTATATGCACGTGGCATCACAGCCGGGGGTACACACTGAGTGGCTGCGTTAGCGTTTAGCTTGTATGCCAATGGAGCACATCTGAATTGGGAAGAAGCTGATTTATCTTTTTACAGACTGCCAAAAGTTAACTGCCAATATGTGCATGTGCACATTTAATATGTGTCATATTTTAAACAGACGGGATATTTTTTGAATCGATTTCTGCAGAAACAGGTTTCAAGAACTGAATTCTCTATTTGAAACTCGATGCTTTTGTTATCGCTACTGTTTCTCGAGCACAAAGCGCCCGCAGCTGCATAAAAGACGTTGGTGTGAAAGTGTAAACCTTGTTAATTGGTCTCTGCTCTATGGCCTCTCACGTTTTGGTTGTTCTGTTTGTTTATGGTTTTTTTTCTTAATGAAATGTCAGATCGCAAGATCAAACTTGCAGTTAACGGGCCTGCACCTTTGCACATGTGTTGTTTTGGTTGCTGTAGTATCCATGCTTTATCGAGGTTGCAGGTCCTGAACCCCTTTTTATCCAATAAAGATTTAAATGTTTTTTTTTTCCTTCCCCTGTCCTGTTCAAAATGATTCCGCTGTAATTTACTACTATCAGCCGGAACTAAGATTTATTAGCTACGAAAGCCAGGAGCAAATGCCTCATCTGTCTTCTTGACACTTATGAAGTGAAGGCCTGACAGTACAAGGCTCCATCAGTCAGATGCCTTTTTTTTTGGTTGGGGGGGGGGTGTTTAATTGGCAATGAGTCACAGGATCACATCCCCCACCACAGAGGTGATGCACTCTTGATGTGGTGTGGAATAGATGGCTTATATCTTCAGAAACATCGCACATGGAGGATGATTTCCCTGCCTCTGCAGGGTGAGCAAACTAACACAGAATTGTGACCTAGAGGAAACAGGTTTGGGTCAAGAAGGGACTGAGTTCCAGTTTCACAGCCCTTGCATCTTTTACTGAACTCCGCAGGCTTCCCCCCTTCATCCTGACCCCATGGAGATCTCCACTGACATCTGTGTGTTCTTCTGCTTCCTCCCTGCAGTATGCCGGGACTTTGGCTTGTTGGAGGATCACTCGCTGGCGCAGAGTCTCCAGGACCAGGAGAGTAAGTCTGACCACCGGCAACATGCTCTATCCCAATATTTCCCAACCCAGTCCTTGAGGACCCACAAATAGTCCACATTTTTGCTCCCTCCGAGCTCTCTACTGAGGGAGCAAATATGTCGACCGTGGGGAAACACTGGTTGGGGAACCGGATTGGGAAACACTGCTCTCTCCGTCCGTCTAGCCACGCATGAAGGTAGTTACGTGCTCGCATGCGGAAATTATCAAGCGTGTTCCTCCTCCTCCCCAAAAAAATGCCTACTCCGACTCGTGCAAAGACCAGCTCTGCGATCTGGTTTGAAATGTCCTGTAGGATTTCCTTGTTAGCAAGCTCACTAAACAGATTGGGACTCTGTTTACTGCCCTCGGGAGAACATGGCTGGTTCACCCCCGCCCCCCCCACTTCTTCACAGCAAGTTTTTCCGCTGTGCTTTTAATTCCTTCTCTCCTCCCATTACATCATTTGTGGCCTGACTGATCGGTCTCGCTCCTTCCCCACAGTCCCTCACCATCACCTCCCCTTCCCCAGCACCATTGCGCTCCCCCAGCCTTAAAACTGACCTTGTGAAGAAATTACAGGGACTGGCCACAACTGTCTCCAGAGCTACTGGTTTCGTGATCTGCAAACCAATTTCCTGCGTTTATAAACGAAACTGAAAACACTGTTAAGTCCCACCACACGATTCCTTCCTAGTTTTTCAGCTTTCACATATCGGGACCTAGATTTCTCTTATCTTCTTGCAGGTATGGGGAGTTGTCATCTATATAAAAGCTACCAATTTGTGGCTTATTTTAATATCTTATGCTGCACCTACAGGCTACTGGGAATTAATTTCAGGCCAGTAGTTTTAACAGACGGGTGACCCACCAAATTGCTGCCAGGATTTAGTGCCTGCCGACGCAAATTCGGACGCTCTGCTTTGGCCTTGGTGCGTGAGCAGCTTTGTATGGGGCCCCAGGTGTGCGGGACAGACGGATTCATTGCACCCCCTGAGACTGATTTACCGTATTATTCCGTAGAATAGCTGACTAACACGGCCAAGTGACGTCAGAAGCCACATTCAGAGGCTAACGACTACCAATAGACGTGTGCATGTATGCACCAGGTCATAATAACGGAAAACTAACCTTATAAGAGTACATTTTCAGTAACCGACATAAGATATATAAGCAAAATAAAAAAAATAAAGCATAAACTATACATTTTGCTTCTAGAACTAAATGAAATAAAAACAATCATTAAACCCTGTTATTTTCTTTTTTTTGTCCTTTTCTTTTCCACCCCTTGTCGTGTCCGCCAGTTTAGCAAGCAGGATGTTAGTCTATTAGCAGGATGTTAGTTCTAAATATTATTTTGCTGAAGTAATGTATATGGTATACATATATAGTATATAATTAGTATGTAATGTGCATTGTATATTCGTATAGGACACACACACACAAAATCCCTACATAGAAAAACTACATAGAAAATGCATTACATACATAGAAATGGATTAGATGTGTATAAATCCACACTGAAAACTAACTAAACTAAACTGGTTTTCATATAAAAATTGAAAATGATATAGAAAAAAAATCCGTTATTACTGGTATACACACACACACACACACACACACTCTTTCATACAATAGTGCATTTCTAACCATGCACCTTGCTACTAAGTCTTTCATTCATATATATATATATATATATATTTGGTGTACACACGCAAACATGTTTTTTATGGATGGAACCATAAATAATCCTGTTGCCAAGCCTGTATTTGAGAGAAAGATTTTCTGTCCTTTTTTCTTAATTCACCCTAACAAACAAGCATGAGGGTGTGGGTGCGGCGCATCCAGACAGAGGCCTTTATTTTTTGCAGAATTAATAGTGTGACTCAATATTTCTCCGCAGTCGAGAGCCACTTGGCCTCCAACGTACACAGGAGCCGGCTGATGCAACAGGACCTGCGGGTTGCCAGGCGCCTGCAGGAGGAGGAGAATCTGCGGGCCAGCATCCGAAGGCAGCAGGTCCACAAGGCCGTGTAGGTCACGACCCACCCTGGAAACGGGGAGCGAAGCAGCAGGCGTGCGGCTCGTCGCGTCTCCCACAACGAGAGAGGATGGCGTGGAATATGTTTGATCACTGACAATACAGACACTTGTCAAACCCTACCTTTAATGGAACGCTACCATAACTACATTCCTATTGAGGTGTAGGTTCACTTTTACCAGAATCCACTGAGCTTCGTTAATCCTCCTCGGATGCAGCAATGTCGTTTTTCTCCTCTGTAGAGGACATTGTGTTTTTACTCATATCTCTCATACTGCACATGCCACTCTGTTGTTCCTATGACATCACATGCGTGGGGTGTGCTTGCCATCCCTGCAGAAATGTTTTTTAAAAAATAATGGGGTTGGGGGGTGTAGCACTTCACCTTTAAAAGCGATATTTGTGGGAATTGATTGCTGTAACAGCCTAAATGCATTGTTTTATGTGTGTTTGCTCTGATATGACAAGAATTTACCGTGCATTTTAAACATGCTAAACCGTACTTCAGTTGCAGTGTAAATGTTGGAATGCACGGTAATTTCATCATGTCAGCGCGAATGCACATGAAATGCATATGCATTTGCTCTGTTACAACAACCAATTGCTGCACGTTTGGCGTTTTCTTGCATTGATTCTCCATAAGAGTTGAGGGAGTAGAAGTGTGCTTGACGTGCTTCTCTAGATTTCATGTTTATTAAACTTTGCATTGACCGGCAGGGCGAAATGTTCTGGCGTCGGTGACCTTCGCATTGGTTGTTTTGGGTGTTTTAAGGAGATTTGGCAGAGTGGCATTGGTTGGGTTGATGGGGTGGGTGGGTTTATCAGTAATGTCTGCAGCCTTGTTGTGAGACTTTTGGCCTTGAGCCCTTCTGTGTTTTCATTTGGGAGGGTAAAGATTAAGCACCCAATGGGGCTTCGGACTGGTCCGAAATCCTGTTGATCGTCAAGACGTTCATTTTCGTGCGTCATGTGGTTCGCCGCGATGTGTTATAAAAGTCACGCTGGGTCACTGTCGGCTTTTCGATAAAATACCCGGTCTCTTCCCCCGTCAGAGAGTGTCGTGACAATGACATGGCCGTGGAGATTCAGGAGGAGCTGGTAAAGCAGGCGAGACAACTGCGGCACCTGGAGGAGAAGGACGAGGTGGGAACCGTCGCCATTTATCTTCACTCAGGATCCACCCTCAATGGAGGGAATTGCTTCTTGAATTTAATTTGTTTGTGTATTTGCTTCCCCAAGTATTCTCAGGGATGGGTGTAGTTCCTAACTCTCAATGTCATTTCTTTCATTTCCATCTGCATAAACGTTTAAGTTCCTTGGTCACAGCCGGTTCCTCAGATCCCGAAACTCTCTTACTTATTTGAATTTACTTGTAATTGTTTGGTATGCTTCAGCAACAAGCATGGATCTTTTAAGTTTCTGGGGATCACAAGATCTCTCAGCAGCTAGAACCTTTCGGGGTCAGTCATTTTTAGTGCTCTGTTTGAAGTTCCGGTTTCTTGTTTGTTGGCTGATGATACCAGAGAGCTTTTATCGTGGAAGCCTGTTTTGACGTTGTGTCATCCGTTTTCCACAGGCCTTTGCTCGTAAGCTCCAGGAAAAGGAGATGAAGGAGCAGCGGAGGAGGATGAAGCAGAAGGAGCCTATCATTGAGGAGGACTACTGTGAGGACCAAGGTGGAAGCACTCTATGCGCTGACGTTTCTGTCCAGTGTTAGCATTGAGAAAATAGCATCAGTCATAGGGATAGCCCAGGACTTAAGTCTGCTAAATACATACATCCTCTATTAGCCGGTCCATTGATTTTAGCATCCAGATTTTTATTTAAGAACTTATTGGTTGGAGGTGATGCTAGGTGTATGCATCTGCTGACTGGTTTTCCTGCTTGTCTGCCTAAACTGCTGTGTGGTTTCATTGTCAGACCTCACACCAGCAGCTCAGATCTTGCTCTTAAGTTTTGCCTTGTCGTCATGTTATTAGTGTAGCAGAAACCACGTTGGCAGTTAACTAGCTATAGCTGCCTCTGTGCCTTCACTGCCGAATTATATACCTGTAGTCTCCAGTCCTGAGTATAATATGCTGTGGGCAATATAAAAATGTATTAGGTGTAAGTAAAAAGGGATGTGATACTAGAGGACAGGTTGTAGCTCTCTCGTGTGGGTGTGTCTGAGGCCTCTGTAACGCAGGTCGGTCTGTCTGTTTGGTAGCATTTTTCTGTTTGTAGTCGCGTGACCAAAACCATAGTTCTTTGGCTGACTGTCATGGGATTCCAGCCCAAGCCAGTCCTGCTGGCCCTTTTGTTATTCAGCTCTCTCATCCTCGTCAGGCGTGTTTAACACTGCTGTCCCCACCCAAGTTAACACCCTTTCCTCTCGCCGTCTTGACTTGTAACTGGCTGATCTTCCAAACCGCTGTCATGACCCCCAAAAAGTGCAACTTTGCAAACTTTGTCCCCTTGAAGCCAGCTGGGATAGGCACGGATCCGGCCGGTTCGGGTCCGTGTGGCAGCAGCCTTCTCTGGACGCTGAGGCTGCACGGCAGAAGGAGAAGCCGTCGCGGCCGCCGCCACCGCAATGGGACAGGGGCAAGGAAGCGGGCAGGGTGGCCCACCTAGGGGAATTACCAGCTAATAAGTACCCCATGTTGATGTGGGATATGGATGAAGAAGGAGAAGTTCCAAGCCAAGCATATGGGGAATGGGAGGGGCCTTCTATCAGCCACAGCAGACAAACCCAAAGACAGCCGTCCAGGTACCAGCAATCAAATCCAGTGCAGGAGGGAAGAGGAGACCCCGGGGAGCCCCAGCTGGAGCTTGCCCTGTCTGGTCCTACCTCTCCAGAGGGCAGGTTCCTAAACCACCCCCCTAGAGATCCAGGTACAGTTTAGGCCCTGTGTGTTGGAGGTGTTTGGGGCCTAAGGGTTTTCACTCTTTGTCTGAAGCATCCTGGTGCAAAAACTTTCTCCAGCCACTCAACAAATCAGCCAGACCCCCGAATCGAGCCACTGATCACAACGAAGTGCTGCCAATGATTTGTCTCCGCACCAGGTCTTTCAAAATGCTAAGTCAGATGCGTTGGGCTTTATTTGATCAGGAAGCATGTTTATGCTTTTCTGCTTCTTTGATTTCATTTGTGTGTGAATCCATTGTGGGGGTGGTCTTAAAGCCTTTGACCATTTTCTACCATGCAACCAGTTCCTGAGAGCCTCAGGTGTCAGAATCAATTGTAACCTAACAGATAATGAAATCCCAGGTGATGTAAATTACTATATAGAAAACTAGACCATTGTGGCCTGAAATGCAGCAAAGACCAGCACACCCTTTGGCTCTCAAGAACTGGAGTTGGCCAACACCTAATTTTTAGTGAACATACTGAAAACTACAATTGCTTGGTAATGGTACCACCTGCAGACAGGAAGGAGCAAGCACATTATGACATCATGGAGGTGACCCAGGGCTTGGATGACCTAGATGTTCAAGAGGTCCGAGACATGGAGGTGGCCAGAAGGATACAGGAAGAGGAACTAACAGTGAGGGTAAGAAAATAATTTGTTACCATTTCAGCTCATCGGTATAAATGCTATCTTCACTCCCATGTGTTGCAAATAACGTTGACAGTCTTGTAAAAACGGCACGTGTCAAGGTCTGGGATGTATTGGATGGTAAGCCAATATTTGGGATTCATTGGGATAGGGGCAAAGACCCGAGTCACTTTTGATAAGGGTCAACTTGATATGACCAGATGACTGGGACAGAACATCTCTGAAACGGCAAAGCTTGTGTTGAGCTCACGGTCAGCCATGATGAGTCCCAACTGAGAATGGGGAGGGGGAAAAGTCACAACCCACCAATGGAGTGTTGAGCTGGTGACTCGTTGATGCAAGATGTGGACTTGGGCTGTCCCGTCTAGTATAAAACAACAGATGGGCTATTGTGGCACAAGTTGCAGATTTTAATGATGGGAGAAATGTGTCATGGCACACAGCTGCTAACAGGACACATGCTAACAGGGCTACACAGCTGCTAACAGGACACATGCTAACAGGGCTACATAGCTGCTAACAGGACACATGCTAACAGGGCTACATAGCTGCAATTGGGCTTCTTGGTCCAACACATTCCACAGATGCTTGATTTCTATTGGACCAGCCACATGAAGCAATATAACCTGGGATTATTTGGACCAAGTGACCACCACCTATTGCTCCAAGGTCCACTTCCAACCCTTGCGTGCTCATTGTGATTGATGGTGGACAGGGGTCAGCCTGGGCAGTCTGATTTGCCTGTAGCTTCCTAACCCTTTACCCCTACCCCATTCCCTCCGCACTGAAAACGTCAACTGCGAGTAGCGAACGTCAGCTTGCCATCAATATATCCCAGGCCTTGACATGCATCCTTTTTACTATATAGTCGGCATTATTGCCTTCGCGTGGGGGTGGTCATAATATTTTGGCTCTTTCAAATGACATATTTTGAAGAAAAGAAAAGAAAAAAGTATTCTTTTTTTTTTTTCTCCCCAGGCAAGTCGGGCCGATAAACAGGCAGCTCAGGTAGTACAGGATGAGGTGAGGATGAGCAGATTCCTTCTGCGCACTTCGTACGCATACACATGCGTACGTGCATCTAACATAAATCAGCTGGATGATTTTGAGGCTAATAACGGCGTATGCAAACTAAAATGTTGTAATTACAGCCAAATCTAATGTGTGTCAGCCTTGCAGTGACCTTAATGGTTGGTTGGTTGATTATGTCCGTGTTATATCGCAGATTTAATTTAAATTTCTCCTTTAGTTCAGTAATGCGTATTCAGCATTATACACCAGGAGTGGCCAATGTTATCTGCAAAGGGCCGGTGTGTATGCGGGTTTTCGCTACAACTCTCTAATTAGATTACTAATTAGAGGACTGACTGGCTGAAGAGTCCTCACACCTGGGTTTGAACAGCTGACCTACAGGTTATCCCACAAACCTGCACACACACCGGCCCTTTGCGGATAAGATTGACCACCCCTGTTATATAGTAACGTGTAGGTGCAGGTTTTTGTCATGTGTATAAAGCATATGAAAGGTGCAAATGCTCACTCGGAAGTTTGCTACCTGAACAGAGCAAACATGTCATTGAAAAATGAATCTGAGGATGGTAGACTGTGAAGACGGGAGACGCACAGAACCTGTTTCGCCACTGCGGCAGCGGTGTCATTGTTAGTGGTTTGTCATCTGCTGTTTATCTGACTTGGCAGGAAATCGCTTGGTTAATAATGGAGGAAGAAGAGAAGCAATTCAAGAAGTGTAAGAAACGGGATAAAAGACTCTCAAAGAAAGACAGGAAGGTAGTGCGTTTGTTCGAGTCAGACGACATTATTATTTATTTTGTCCCTTTTGGCTGCTCATGCTTAGCGTTGTCAAATATTGATAAATGACTCTACTCTGAATAAACTGCACGAGTACACAAAGCTGGTGTTAAACCGTCGACCGAGGAGTTCTGTGACCTGCCATAGGCTCCGCTGTTCAGCAGGGCGGTCCTGACCGTAGAGACTGCGTGTCTTCATGGTGTGTGGTGGTCTGTGTTGTAGCTGCAGCAGGAGGATTGGATGCCCTTGGTGGAGGAGGAACCCGAACACCTGAAATCACAGAAACAGAGGCCGAAAAGGTACTGTGGCTCCGGGGGGGGGTAAGGAGGGGCGCAGCCATTGAAAGAAACAACCTTAAAAAAAGTGATTTAAAAAAAAAAAAAAACATTGGGTTGATTATTTAGATAGTGGAAGAATTTTAAAGAACCTATTCGCTTAACATGCACGATCCTCCGTGGAAGGAAACGTGTGCGTTTGTTCATGTTTGTAGGCCTGGAATGGGGCAGTTTTGTGAGAGCCGCTCATTCTTCTCCAGCTCCAACACGTCGGTCACGGCTGACCTCGGCCCGTCGGTCACGGCTGACCTCGGCCGCTGCCAAAATAAACCAAAGGAGTCGCTTGACCGCAAATTCCAGCGCTGCTTTTGGTCGCGAGTCCGCTCCCGTGTATTTGTGTATGCTAAGGACGTCACAGTACCAGAGGTTTAGTAGTCGATACCAATAACAGTGAATTTCCCGTGATTTCTAGATACTAATTGAATACAGACAAAATAATAAGTCTCATGTACAAAAACATACACTTATTTAAGTCAGCTGAATATGGCAAAAAACAACGGTGTCACGTAGCCTTCAAGTAGGCCTGATAAATATAAAGAAATGAGTATTGAGATAATATACAGACAACGTACAGTAGCAGTGTCCCGAAAATGCTGTCTAAAGATGGGATACAAGGTCAGAAACAAAAAGCAGAACATTAAACACAGGCAAGGCGCTCATTTACAGTTGTAAAATTAAATTTAAATTTAAAGGCCTTGTAAAATCAAAGGCAACGAAGTAGCAACTAACTTAAATCTAGCTCAGTAACTCAGATATGTTGTCGGACAAGTCACTAGAAACAAAATTTTTAGTTACAAAACAAACCACAAAATCGTTTATGGCAGCACAAAAACTTAGAAGTACTTTTTATATATATATATAGTACTTCTAAGTTTTTTTTAAAGGTATTTTTAAGGTTCGTTCTTGTATCATTTTAAATGGGGTGGGGGCTTCAGGGAGGGCTGCTCCCGTCAGATCCAGAACATTCACATCCCTGGTGCCTATAGGCTGCGGTACTGAAGAGAAAAGGGTACTGTCATGTTTTCAGAATTTCGGCATTGACTTGGTACCAGAATCAGTCCCGGTTGGTTTTGATGTCGTCCGTAATGTACACACACATATATATATATATACACACACAAACGGACACACACATTTCCCCTTCGCTGTATACAGTACCCTTTGTCTGCTTTTCTTCCTTTGCATGTTGTAATAAAATATGCATTCAGCTGCAAATTCTCTCCATCTCTCCATCAGACCACCTGCTCCTGTACTCAACTGCGATTACATAGAGTCTATCTCCTACCCCAGACCCACATTCTCCTCCCAAGCTCCCGCCAGGCCTCAATCTCGACCATCATTTAAAGGTGACCACCTCCAGCTTACCCAGCACGCTGCGCTACAGTTTAGAGCGGTGATTCCCAATCTGGTCCTCAGGGAAACACAGCCGGTCCATGTTTTTGCTCCCTCCAAACTCCTTGCCAGACTGTCCATATATGGCAGAGAGCTTGGAGGGAGCAAAAACATGGACCGTATGTGGGTCCCCGAGGACTGGATTGGGAAACACCGGTTTAGAGAAATTCAAGGCTTACAGCCAAGTAAATGACGCAGCATTTTCAGCCTCATTTTATTTGCCACCCACATTGAGTAAATTCCAGTAGGTTGTTACTTTTACTATGGTTCTTAATCATTTACTGTAAATTTAGGATGTCTGTATTCTGCAGTTCGGTCACATACTGAGAATTCATTGTATCTTACCATTTAAAAATCCAAATGATGGATATAATTCTTGAATCAATAAATTAACTTTTCTTCTGACAGGTCTCTTTAAGAGGCAGTGACCCTGGATAACTGCGTTTTTTCTTTTCTTTCTTCTTTTTAATGAGTTGGCGGCATGTTCATTTTTTCTGTTTATTTATTTTTTGCCCTTTGTCAAATGACAGTGGAACTCCCCCAAGAAGCTTTGGTTTCCAAAGACCTCAGATGATGGCAGTGTGATGGATCCTGATGGCATGAGAAGGCAACAGTAGCTCATAAGATTCTGGGGGAAAAGCGCTTTTTGGTGCTGGTCTGCGGTAAAATGCCTGCATGCCTGAATGAAATTTTATGGGTGATTTTTTTTTTTTTTCTTCCACCCTTGGTCTCCATTTTGAGGAAGTACAACACAGCAGCCTCTCTGTCATTAATTTCCACAGAACCACTTGGGTGCTTATTCCACTCCAAAGAACAAAACAGTAAACAAGTTTGTACATGTGTAAACATGCTGTGGTACTTTGGATGACAATGTGGACTTATGGTTACAGAGAATCTGAAGATCTAAGATAGTCATTAGATATAACACAGGATTCCAGAAAAGAACTGCGTCTGACAAGAAAGAATTTAACTGTTGGCATGCACATTGGGGGGGGGGGGG
>JABFEB020000043.1:11501638-11511682 GCA_019775895.2 Stomatorhinus ivindoensis
CCCCCCCCCCCCCCCCATGACCTCCATGTTGTTAGCACAGACCTCATTAAATACACTAACACTGTAAAACATATCGCAGGTTTAATTGAAGCTTACAACTGGGACATTACCCTGAGGTCTCTATATATGTCAGAAATGAAAGTCATTTTTCTCGGGACACGATCCCATTATGTTCCCAGTGCTTTTGCAGTTTTCTACCGCTTCAATGCACTGGACACTTCCTGCGCCTACACATACATTCCTGAGAAACTCGTGTCAGGGCAGGTGCGCGTTGGCACATGCCCTCGATGCACCAGGTGCTCACTACAGCTCATACCAGTGGCTAGGCTACGTCACAAAAAGCCATCCGTGGAGAGGAAAACAGGCCCAATGCTGAAACGAGGGTGTGTATATGTGTATGTATGGTAGGGACACATCTGTATCAATACGGAGAGAGTATTGTGTGTGTTTTGGGGGACAGAGGGTTCGGGGCCGATTACACCATTGTGAAATACACAAAATACTTCCCTGCATAGTGTTTAAATCGCTTATTTCAGGCACAATCTACAGGAAATTATGTTTCAGATACTCATACTACCTTCATCTTTGAGGGATGTTTTTTAGTTTTGTTCCCTTGATGGTTTGTCAAAGGAATGTGACTATCCTGTGTAAACACACATTTAGATGGAGTTTACTGGAAAAAAAAACATTTAGGCAATAGAATAGGTTCCTGTTTAGCCCAATATATTTTAACAATTGCTATGACCTGGTATAAACTAGTCGCTATCTGAAACTAGCATAAAGTAATATAATGAAAAGCCTGATTTGAACCAATTCCAAATACTGCAGTACTAACACAATACTGCAGTACTAACACAATACTGCAGTTATATCGCACCGTATTGGGGTTACTGACACGGTACAATTTCAAAACTGCAAGCTTTTGTTTAACTCAAATTTGTCTTATTTAAATTAAGTGTAGGCGTGGGGGGGGGGGGGGGTTGGGGGATGGTAAAAAAGCCTATCAGCCTCCCCCCCCTAGTCTGTGGTTACTGGATGTCATGTGTCATGCCACGACTTGTTCACACAAAGCACACAGACCCCAGACTGATGTAAGCATTCCGTTTCTGAAAGTTAATTCAGCACAGAAGGATATATATGCTATTATACCGCGCATCCTTACTACATTTACATGGGGTGTTCAGTCGTATCCACAAAGGGCCGGTGTGTATGCAGGATTTACGGATAACCTTTAGGTCAGCTGTTCACATCCAGGTGTGAGGACTCTTCAGCCAATCAGTCCTCTAATTAGTAATCTAATTAGGGAGTTGCAGGAAAAAAACTCATATACAGAATTAACACGTCCTGTGGGCAACTTTCATTAAATGATAATGTGGTTATGAAACTACAAATTGTTGGTTCAAGTCCAAGAACGGAACATATATGTTGTGGCTGCATCTTAATTGTGGGTCTGTAAATTATCAAGTCTTGTAAGTGAGTAAAGCCTGGTCATTTGTCATGATAGTGTTTTTTGAGAAGGGTAGTCAATACAATAGCAGGCTTGCAGACAGCCCATTCGAGGGTACGATTTACTAAATTGAGCACACGATTTAGTAATTCAAGGGTACGATATAGTAATTCGAGGGTACGGTTTACTAAATCGAGTGCACAAATTAGTAATTCGAGGGTATGATTTACTAAATTGAGTGCAGGATTTAGTAATTCGAGGGTACGATTTAGTAATTCGAGGGAACGAAATAATTTTTTTTCTACCGTAACACCTAGGGGATCCGTATAATTCAGTACACTTGCTTGATATTTTCTTCCTCTTACTTAAGTAGTCATTTTGATGAATATTTGTAGGGGAGAGTGGGGTGAAGTTGTGCCAACCCCCTGTTTCTAGGGAACCATAGAAGAAACTGGTCATGTGACCACACATTTTTGAAGAGTCAGCCATTTTAGTCATTCTGCTAAGAGAGCCTAACTGCATGAGAGGTAAGCACATTTAAGTTAAAAAACTGTTTTTTACTGAAAGTAAAAGTTTTATGTTCAAGGTTTTTTGATTGTCTGAACACTTATAGACAAGTTTGAAAACATTTCACACATGTTTTAGTGCTTTGGTAAGCTACATCGTGAGTCTATACAGCTAGCATGATGTTAGCTCAAAACTACTGGGTGATGCATTTTTTTCCAAAAGGATGGTGTTGGGGTCATTTGTGCCAAAGGGGCTGGGTTAAGTCGTGCCAGTGGCATAACTCATTCCCACTTATGAATATATAATAACATATTATTTTATTGTAATTGTACATTGTATTTTATCACTAAAACTATGTGGCCTTCTTAATTTTATACCAAAAATAGAAATATACGATAATGCCATGGAGTAATAAAAGGGAGACAGGCACGGCCCCCACTCGTCTGGGCGACATGGACAGAGCAGTGAAAGAGGCGGAGAAGGGGAAGTAGTAAGAGGTCTGTGGATGGAAAGCCCATCTTCACATTTTCGAAGAGAACGATGAAGGAGTCATCCCTAGAGAGACTACCCAAACCGCAAAGACTTGGTGGTACAGCCAGAAGGGAGTAGAAATTTATATTCCCCTGTAGCTTCGACAAGTGGCGTGTCATGTAGGCGGCCAGATCTGTGAAGAGAACCGCAGTCAATTTGGTCTTCATTTGAATTTCGTTTTGTTCTGATCATGTGGCGCAATAGGCTTGTAGAAAATTGACCTTTGATGTTGTAAAATAACTAAATAAACCTTAGATTAGCATTTTTGTAATGAATTTGTCCAGCTTTTATATAGAATTACAGTTTCTGAGACTAAAATATACTGTTTTACTTCAATAATCAAAGGCACAATTTACCCCAATGTATTATCTCCTAAGGTACAACTTACCCCACACCGGGGGCAAGTTGTGCCACCAGACCACTTTTTTTTGTGCACATCACCCAGGAAAATATACTGTTCCGGTACCCCCCCCCCCCCCCCCCTCACACACCCACACACACACCAGAATGTATTCATTCCAACCTTCACTTCTTTAAACCTGCTACATCGGTTATTAGCCTATTAAGGATTTTGATTAACGCATAGTACTGGACTGAAATCATTCTGACTGGGGCTCCTCTATAGGAACAGGACTGAGAACTACTGACATGCACTATTGCTAAGACTTGCAGCAGCTGGCAGAAACCATCAGGGGGAGCTAATGAGCTGTTTTGTGCTCATTTAAATTAGGGTTTGAGTCCCTCTACATTTTCATTCAGATCAACACAAGGGGAGACTGAGGAACATCTACACCCACAGATTGTATTTGAAAGGCCTTCATTCTAAAATCTGTAGTTTTCCAAGAATAATTTTACGAACTGTTATTTTTTGTTTCAGCACTCCATTATTCTTCCTTTTTACATAACTTTTTTTAACAGTAACTTTTTTGTATCTAGTGTACCGTTATTTTCATTTTTTTTTTTTCCGCATTGGTAGCCGTGACTTTCTAAGGGGGGGGGGGGAAATGGCAAACCTGGGGGTGCAGCTGCTTGGCTTTTCTCTGGCTGTCATAGGACTGATTGGTCTAATAGCGTCGACCGCTATGGTGGAGTGGAAGGCTTCATCCTATGCGGGGCAGAACATTGTTACAGCCCAGGCGATGTACGAGGGGCTCTGGAAGACCTGTGTGTCTCAGAGCACTGGGCAGATCCAGTGCAAAGTTTATGACTCACTCCTCCAGATGCCCGGTGAGTAGACAAACGTCAGGCAAATTCACGTATTTCACGTTAAATTGTTTTAAATGCATATATTACTTTGTATTTCTGTGTGTGAGAGAGAGTCGAAATCCCTACTTATAGGTGTAACATTGTAAATCATTATAGCCTCTGATGTAAAATAGCAATAGATTTTTGCAAATCTGTGTGTCTGATATGCTCACCGACTGACGTGTGTAATGATAGCTGTGCTTGCATCTATGGCAAATTCTCACCACACTTCAGTGAATTGATGCTGATGATTTAAAAAGTAACTTTGACTGTCCAAAAAAGCGCATCTACTTCAGATAGCGTTTTTTTTTTCTTTCTTTGTAATTCCGCTACTTCACTCCAAGATGCCTGGGCATGTAATTACACGTTAGGTGAATTCCTGGAATAGCCAGCCCCCTCCAACATGAAATGGCAGAGCAAACCCTGTTATGACACACAGTAACCCCTTGATTCCCTGCCACCATCCCCTATTCCGCTCTAAATGGCCACGTTCACCCAATGCTCGAGGAACGTTGTAGCAGTGTTGTTGGAGCCAGAGGGTGCAGGCAAAGTGTGTATTTTTGATCCATGCTAGCAGTCTGGATGCATTGTGCTACATACAATAGGAATGTACAGTTAGAAGCTCACAACAGCCATTCTGGTTTAGGAGCTTATGTAAGTAAAAACTGCCTTCGACCCAAGACTCAAAACATTCAAACGATTGACTGAGAGTATCTGGTTCAAGATCCTCCTTGGAGTTGTATTCACAAGAAGAACATTGACCTGATGCCCAATTAAGATATCTCCCCGTAGGGCCGTATTTCCTAACGCAGTCTTTGGGGACACCCCCCCACCCCCCGACAGTCCACATTTTTTGCTCCCTTCCAACTCCCAACACACCTACACCAGGTATTCGGTGTTATTCATTGGCTGGGAGCTGGCAGGGAGCAAAAATGTGGACTGTCTGAGGGGTGCACCCATGGACTGGGCTGGCAAGCGGTGCTGCAAGGCTCTGGCCAAGCAGCGAAGGAACGGCCTCGGTCTCGGAATCTGAGAAGATGACTGTCCTTGTTCTGGCTTTCAGCTGAGATCCAGGCCACTCGCGCCCTGATGATCGCCAGCATACTACTCTCAGGTCTGGGTCTGCTGGTGGCCATGGTGGGCATGAAGTGCACCACCTGCATGGCGGACGCCCCTGAGCAGAAGGACAAGGTGGCCATCGCTGGTGGGGTGTTCTTTATCGTGGCAGGTCAGCAGGAAACATGTTCTGGTCACATTTCAAATCAGATACATGCACATATTAAGAGAGAGGCTATCGATGGCCCATATTTGAATTTTTATTTGTTTAGACCTTTGAGGCTTGTGCTGATGTTGTTGAAGTGCTTCATCTCTTAAATGCCCCCCTTTGATGCAGGCTTCTGTGCTCTGGTTGGAACCTCCTGGTATGGTAATAGAATAGCCAATGATTTCTACAACCCCTTCACGCCCACCAATGCCAGGTACAACATAATTCCGACAAGTTTAACAGTGGAGGCAGAAATTCAGTAGAATACTCCCTGTGTTGCTATTGTCAGTGTGGTTGGCCTCCTGTATCCCTAAAATGCACCTAGGAACAAACTATGCACTGCCCCAGGTCATGAAAAATGTGAAAATGCAGGCACCCTACTGAAATATTTTGTAGTGGTTCTTCAATAAGCTTCAGGTGAAAATGCAACCACATATCCACATTGGCAAAAACTTGTTTAGTGAGTTTACTGATAAGATATCTTGTAGCCCTAAAGCCTGAATGTATGAATTTATCCATTATCAAAGCAATACTGAGGAGGATCTGTTGCATGAAGATAAATTGTTGTTTTTTTTTGTAGGTATGAGTTTGGCTCTGCCTTGTTCGTGGGGTGGGGTGCCGCCTCTCTCTCCATGCTGGGTGGGGGCTTCCTGTGTTGCCACTGTCATGGCGCTGGCTCCAAGTCCTCCGCACGGTTTACCAAGTCCAGCCAGCCTGCAGCCTCCGGCTACGTATAGAAGCCGCGCGGCTCTCAGTTTAAGGGCAGGACAAGCAGAGGTTCCGGAGACGCAAGAGAGAGGGACTGCAACAACGGTTACTGCCTGGGCTTGTAGTAGTTTGTGGCATTTCATAACAAACCTGTGTACAAATAAAACCATTTCAATGACTATTTTAGTTTGAATCGTGACTGAATAGGTGTTAGTTTGTCCAGTGTATGAGTATGTGTATGTTTTGTGCACATATATGAATGTGTATGGATGTTTATTACAAAAAATAACAGCTAGAACAGACAATAATAATCAATTTATATTTAAAACCCAAGTACGATGTTAATATAGCAGAATTTGTTAGATAAAAGCATAAACTATAAAGCTTACCTATAAATATTAGTTTTTATTCTTAGTCATAGTGTTTTCATTTCATTAGCTTCTCTGATGTTCTAACAGTGCTTTGTTTAGCTCTTCTGGTTTGCGGACTTGCTCTTTATCACTCATTTATCATTCACAGGCAAGCATCCTTTTAGCTGAGAGTATAAATTGTTTTTAAACGTGACATGTTAAAGTGTCAAGATCCCAATTTGAATGGTTTTAATGAAAATGTTGATGTAATTTGTGTTTTATTTATAGAATGATGTGTATAATTTGGATTTATATACGTCCGTGATATCAAAAAAGTTTTTAATATAAACTGAAATTGTACTGAAACATTGCAGATTTTGGTTCATAAATGCTGTAGTTTCTAACTAGGGCAACAAGGATATATAGTATTCTGTGCTGTAAAAATTTTCACAAGCACACATTCTCGGGGATATTACTTGTGTGTTGTTACTTTTCTTAAACAAATAAACTGAAAAAACACTATAATTTCTCCAAAGATAAGCACTGCTTTTGAATTCTTCCATTTGTGCAAGTAATTTGAAATACTGCATCAGACCACTGTTTATATAACTTCTGTTTCTTGTGAAAAATGCGTCTATGGTACTTTGTTTATATAGCGAGTTTAGAAACTTGAATTTGTTTTTTGTAAGTGTTTAGCATTACTGGGTTTTGTAACAATTTCTAAGACTGCTGTTTAAAAATCAGACCTCTGACAGATTTAAATGTGTTTTTAGTGGAATGGCCAAATGTTAAAAATAGCTACTGTTATACGTTGTTTTTCACCGTTAGCCAGCTGGGGAAAAAAAAATCTGTGAGATCATAAACCACAAACTCATCCTGTCTTTAGTGTTTTTGCTTGTAAGATTGCTCAACGATGTAGACACTGTTGTGAAGATATTTTTAGTCACAGAAAAGTCTCTAGAATGACATATTGTGGGTTCTCAGCATTTTAACTTGGTAACAACAAGCAGGTAGCTTGGTGGTTGTTGACTGCAGGGTGTCATTAGTGCCGCTGATTCTCCCTGCTCTTTGCTGGTGCCTGTCTGGATGGTGCAAGACTGGGTGGGATGGCAGGCAGGGTCATGTGACACAAAGGTGGGAGGAAGGAATAGAGACTTGATTCATGGATGGATGCGGCCTTGGGGGGGGGGGGGGACACAAGATTGTTATTGGAGCAGTGCAGGGAAAACATACAAGAAAAGACGACAGCCAAGGGAGTGCAGAGGGGCTGTATTAACCTATAGGATCACCCCTCATCCGGGTGTGTTTACCGGCGGGAAGAAGACAATCATATGATGATTAGGAACATCTGAAAGGTTCTGCTTCTCATCCGACTCCCACTCCCCCAGGCTCTTCTTGTTAAGAGCTCCAAATAAGATAAGGCACTTAAATTTCTCATCTGCTTGGCCACAGAGGAAGTAAGTATGGTGGTTGCAAGAGTCTCCTTATATGCACCATATCATAACAAAGGACTATCGGAGGAGTAATCCCAACCATAAAGGACCTGGCTTTCTCTGGATTTTCTACATGGTTTTGTGTAGCAAAAATAATGATGATAATAATATTAATAATAGTAATAAGAAGAATTTTATAGTATTAAATATAGATTGCGATGTTTCTAGGATGCAACCAGTTAAATTCATGTCTCATCTAACACACATTATGTGTAAATCTACCACGGCAGCGTGGTTGGACCTGCGTTATCCCAGGCGCACCCAGATGAGAGTCCGGCTGACCCGTTCAGCGCTCACAGGAAGCGATACAGTAGATGTACAATGATTGTCTATAAGTATGTGTGAGTGTGGTTAGATCACTCAGCGGAAAAGTGCTGTTGAGATGCGAATTTTTCTTTCTCTTTGTTCATTTGGCTACAGGTCGTTTAAAAACTGATTTAAAAATATGTAGCTGACTGTAGTGTGATTTTATCACCAAGTGAATTATGTCCTATTTCCTGCCGGCCTGCCCACACCATGTTTTCTGGCTCTGTTATTGCTATATATGTTCGTTAAAATCTGCATGATAATTACATCAATTGATTTATCTTTGGGATGAAAACATTCTCACCGTTACAGTATCAAATACGCAGTGTCCAGTTTGAGGTGATCTGTCCCTTAATATGCTTCATATGCTGTTTATTGTAATAACAATACAAATATAGGCATCTTGCTCTTCTACAACATATGCATTCCGTGTAGAGATGACAGCAAAGCTTTGGGTCAGATGTTTAGGATCAGTCGATTATCACACACCGCTGCTGCACTGTTCAGACCCTAAGGACTTGCTCAGTGGTCCAGTATTGATAATATCATTCTGTCAGCCACACAGGTCTGCAGTCATTTGTCTTTCACGTTATTTGTGCATGCTTTTTTGGAGTAAAAAGAGATTTGTGATTTATTTTCTTTCAGCTCATACAAAGCTCAGTAAAGCTGCTATTAGTTGAATTAAAATATCCCTCCCTCTATTTTATGTAACCGCTTGTAAAGGTTTCAGGGGGTCTGCTGCCTATGGCCCCCGGGCAGGGAACAACCCAGGGTGGGGCGCCAACCCATCACAGGGCACAAAGCAGGGAACAACCCAGGATGGGGCACCAACCCATCACAGGGCACAAAACAGGGAACAACCCAGGATGGGGCACCAACCCATCACAGGGCACAAAACAGGGAACAACCCAGGGTGGGGCGCCAACCCATCACAGGGCACAAAACAGGGAACAACCCAGGATGGGGCACCAACCCATCACAGGGCACAAGGCAAGGAACAACCTAGGGTGGGGCGCCAACCCATCACAGGGCACAAAACAGGGAACAACCCAGGCTGGGGCGCCAACCCATCGCAGGGCACAAAACAGGGAACAACCCTGGGTGGGGCGCCAACCCATCACAGGGCACAAAACAGGGAACAACCCAGGATGGGGCACCAACCCATCACAGGGCACAAGGCAAGGAACAACCTAGGGTGGGGCACCAACCCATCACAGGGCACACTCACACACCATTCACTCACACACTCACACACCATTCACTCACACACTCACACACCATTCACACACACACTCACACAACATTCACTCACACACTCACACAACATTCACACAGACACTCACACAACATTCACTCACACACTCACACACCATTCACTCACACACTCACACAACATTCACTCACACACTCACACACCATTCACTCACACACTCACACACCATTCACACACACACTCACACACCATTCACTCACACACTCACACAACATTCACTCACACACTCACACACCATTCACTCGCACACTCACACACCATTCACTCGCACACTCACACAACATTCACACACACACTCACGTGCCGTTCATCACAGAGGCTCACCTACAGGCAATTTGGTAAATCCAATTAACCTCAGCATGTTTTTGGATGGGGGGGGGGCACGTAAATTCCACACACATGGAGCCATGGGGTAGACTCGAACCCTCATCCCAGAGGTGTAACATTACTAAGCACTGCACCACCCGAAAATACAAAGCTGTTTAGCATTTTAATTAAAATCTTAAGCCGGACGTAGTCAGTTTGCCTCAATAAAATAATTTCCCATTTGAGATTATTGTGATTTATGGTTCATGTCTGTGAACATGTTGCGAGATCATGCAGTTAATACATTTTGAAAGGACGGGTATTTCAGTGTAATGAATAGCTCAGCAGCTTCTAAGGTGTAGACCTACCCCAGCCTAGTGCCCAGGAAGTTTATACCTGCACCATAAGCTCCATAACCAAATTGGGAACAATAGCATAATGAATGGTGAGACAAGCCTTGTGAAAGCAACCCCCCCCCCCCACACTCCCATCTCGAATTTGTGAAGGATATTATCTATAGACAAGCAAAGGATGCCTTTCTGTAAGTTCTCTTTGCAATTCGAACCGTCTCATACATAGACGTTTGTGAGCCAGCAGATTTATCGGAAGGTATT
>JABFEB020000043.1:11511782-11534744 GCA_019775895.2 Stomatorhinus ivindoensis
GTCATCTACGGGGGGGGGGGGGGGGGGGTCATGGGAGATTGTTTCAAAGAGTGATAGGGACTCCAGTCAAACTCATCAGACACTTGATCTGTGAGAGAAAAAATGAAGGAGAATGGAGAGAGGGTTCTAGAGCAGGGTGAGCAGCCGTGTCCGCAAAGGGCCGGTGTGTACGCAGGTTTCTGGGATAACCTTTAGCTCAGCTGTTCAAACTCAGGTGAGAGGACTCTTCAGCCAATCAGTCCTCTAATTACTAATCTAATTAGGGAAATTAAGCGAAAACCCGCATACACACCAGCCCCTCTGGATAAGATTACCCAACCCTGTTCTAGAGAGTGGTTCATGCCTGGCCCAATAGGGTAACTGATCTCAGATCCCCAGGTGTTGACCTGCCTTAGACTATAATGGGTTGTACCAACTCAGAGATTTGAATCTGAGAGACCTGCAAAGACTTGAAAAGTGGTATCGGTCAGACATGCCAGTGCATCATGATACTAAGACATTTAAAAAAATGTCAGATTTCTCTTAATCGACACTGAATAGCCTACTGGGAAATTCAGAAGTTCCAGAAAAAAATCGCTCATATTTGTTTGGAATTAAACAGGGTTTACAGGCAAGCTTTACAGTTAAAATGTTGTTTATGTGGTTGTTTCACTTGACAAAGCAGTAGAAAACCAAGTGTACATTGTTTTAAAGATAAAAGATTATGCAGAACCTACGCAAGATCGGGATATAATGTAGGCAAAAGAATAGTTTACGCGGACGTGGACTTTCGGAGTGTTGCATACAGGTTTTGCAGATTCATATTAAGGTGTTGTTTTGTTGTTAAAAGATAAACGTTACAATTTTCTAGTGCCTGCGGGGAGGAATGTAGCCTAATTTTCCTTGTTTCGAACAAGATATTTTTCGTTCTGTTAGACCTGCGCTTCTTCCGTACGTTTTGGAAATCAAGGATCCATCTTCCCGTGTTGCTTTTAAGGGTACCCATTCCAACACTGTTAATCTAAAAATGTGTTGATCTAGCCTACACTTTATTTCCCGGTAAGGATGCTAGTGAAACTTCTATCATCCCGCCTGTTCATTCTCTGTCCAGGTGACTACAACTGACTCGCGTCTAGTTTCTTTCTTAAATGGAGAGACACAACAAAATCCAGCGACTGTTAATATGTGAAAATGCTCTTTTTTTAACTACTTGGTTCAAAAACTAATTGTCTAATTCTTGAAACTCGTCCCACTGCATGTAGCGCCATGCGAGTTCGTGGTAAATTTCTAGCGTACTCTGTCTCCCTCTAGTGTCAAAAAAGTCCATTACGCCGCTTCAGTGACTATTTATTTTGGTATTGTGACTTATTGTGTAATATGTGGCTCTGCGCTCTTTTTAAATTCGCAAATCCAATAACACTGATATTTTCTCAGTTGTTTTGCTGATTTTTTGTTAGCTTTGGTTACACTGATAAATTATTCAACCTTTACTTATAAATTATCTATAGACTGAGTCTGTGAAAAATATATTTAGTGATTTATAACGTTCAATTTAATATTCGTTTGGGTTCCGTTGGGTTCTGATTTATCAAGGATAGAACCGATGAAAGTGAATTGCCTATATGGGAAAGTCTATGATTAGATGTTTTTGGAACTTTTCCAAGATGACATTGCTGTCACTTACGGCCAGTCTCGGCGACCAGCCTGTTTACTTTTGACTTGTGATGCTGTGATGTTTACGAACTGCTTCTGTCAAACTATAACTATCAAATAAGATGGATATTAGTTCATCCCCAAGTGCACTTTTCGTCCTAACATCAACGCTTTTTCAGTTGTTTTTGCTCTCGCCGGTTCTTCCTTTGCTGGATCCATTTGACCGACTATACCAAGACGGGACTGGTGCATTTTACAGAAATGATTTTAAAAACGCGGTGCTTTATATAGAGAAAGCTCTGCACAGTTACTATGAACTTCGCCGAACTGAAATTCAGTGTAGGCTGCTGTGCCTGGACCAGCATCCTTCGGAAGCAGCGCAGTTCTTCGGCTCGGCGATGCGAAGGGCGTCCTGCTTAAATAAGTGCATGCAAGAGAAAGTCGGTCCCCAGTCATTGCACAAAGTTAGTGAAGAAATAACGCAAGAATTCCGCAAACGAACTCCCCACGAATTTCTGCAACTAGCATGCAAAAAGGTAAGATATTCCCAGCACACCGAAAGTAGAATATATGCAGATGGAAAAATGTAACAATGATAGCTCACCCCTAGACTTTTAAAATGCATTTTAGTTCAAATTAGATAACAACTAGATTTATCTAGATAAATTAATAAAATTTTGCATAATTTATTTAATCTGAGAGAAATGTGTCACTATCAACAATACAGTAGAATAATCGTCGTAATCCCTGTTGCAATCAACATCTGAAATCCTTCGTGAACTATTGTGTAACAGTGGCCGCAAGACCTTGTTTTTCCCAAACCAGCTTTATTCAGTGAAATATTGTTTGGAATGTTGAGCACTTGACTGGGACGTTTTCCGTTTTTTTCCCCAAATGTACAAAACAAGGGGAACTTTGTATTTTTGGCTGTGGTCCTTTCGGCTCCTTGATCTCATTGAGTCAGTCAATTAATTGCTTCCGTTTGATTTATCATTCCGAATTCTACTGGGAGTTCATGCTGTTATAAACGTTTATTAACTTATTATGTAATACGAAAACGTTAATAATTATAACAGCAATACTTTATTACTCCGCGTGGGGAAATTCTCTTTTGATGATGATGATGAAAACCTTTATTGCTGTTGCAATACACCATGTCACTAGTCACAAGGACCAGTGAAAAAAACCATACATATACAAACGTTACATTATTGGGGGTAGACAGGTCAGGAAGACGGGGGATATAGGAAGAACAGGGAAAACAGAATTACATGAGGAGAGAGGAGGAGAATAAAAAAACAGCCCCCAGACTGAACTCCAGTAGGGAGAACAACGTAGGAACAGAAAAAACACTCCAGCAACATAAGCACATGGTCCTTACACCTTACAACATAAAGAGTTGTAACTCGCAACAGGGGAGGGAAATGGGGAGGTGGAGGTAGCCTAGGATAGACAAGCAGCCATCCGGTCCTGCAGCCAGAGGCGCTGGTCACAGACCCGCCTGTTCACGCTGGGGGGTATGAAGCGTGGGATGGGGGGAGGGTGTGGTGAGTGCGTATCTGTACGTATGTATATGTGTGTGTGTATCCAGGTGTCTTTGGGATGGGGGGAGAGGAATGTAAGAGTGTCTCACTGCCCTGTTCTTCCAGGGGAGTTGTTAATTCAGCACGGCCTTGGCCAAGGTCAATGCTGATTGGGGTGGAGCCAAAAGCAGATAGGACAGGGTTGTTTGGGTTTTTGGGTGAGAAGCTGTATTTTCACAGCTCCTCTAATGTCCACGCTGGTCTCCGCCATCCAAAATCCTTCACAGAGCCGTGAGCTTCTCTGTGATGTTGTCCAATCTGTGATCAATAGTCACAGTGATGTTACTCAATTTGCAATCAATAGTCTGAATGCCAATAGCGCGGCCAACTTCGTCAATCATCCCGGGCCAGCCTAGTGGAGCTTTGAGTGCCTGTCACCGTTTTCTTCAATCTTCGATAAACCATGGCGATGCCTAATCCAATCAGCATAAGGCCTGTAATCATGGATCCGAAAAGGTACCCCCCCCTCCCCCACCAGCCAGCAAAACCGAGCACTCAGCCATGCCCCCTATGCAAGCACCTGCCCTTTGAAAAGTTTGTGCACGTCACCAGCCAAGAGCTTCAGTCCATCAGTTGTCGGAATGAGGAAAAATGTAACTTTGGCTTGAGACAGGGTGCCCGGCCACCAAATGGTGAATCTTCATTTTTACCATGAGATACAGATTGTAGGGTTAGAATTTGGCATAAATAGCATGAATCCATGGTCCAGCACGGCCTTGTATCAGCTGTTCCCGCTGATGGTGGTGTAATGACGTGGCGGTGATGTTTCCAGAGCACTCGTAAACCCCTTAAAACCCCTCATGTCAAAGTATCTTCATGAATATGATCATGAATCCGGTCTTCCCATTCGCCAGATCTGAATCTAACAGAGAAACTTTGGAATGTGGTGGAACGTGTGATACGTGGCAGGAATGTACTGATGACAAATCTGCAGCAGTTCTGTAATGAAATCGTGTCAACATGGAGCAGAATCAGTAAGGAATTTCTCCAACACCTTGTTCGGTCCTTAATAGAAGGACTATAGGGTGTTCTTAGAGAAAAAGGGGTCATACCAAGTAATATAAGGGTATGTACTGAGCAAAAGTTTTAGGCAGTCAAAGAAAGTAGTTAAAGTTATTCATTATTTAAAGTGTATTTTTGCTCCAAAAACAGAATTTATGCAGATGAGCAGCACAACAAATTAAGAATTTCTTCTGATTTACAAAAAGTTACTGATATCTTGTTGGCTGGCAAGAATAATCTCACTTTAGTTACCAAACCTTTCCCCAGGGGCACCCCAGCCATTCCTGCATTCATTAAATTTCTCCTCCAGCTAATTAAGCGAATTAGTTAAATAATTGTGAGGTGTTGATTAGCCAAAACGGATATGCTAGTGGTTGAGTCAAGATAGATTGAATGGTTACTGCAAGTTATGGAGCGACTTTTGGGATGTCTACCAATGAAGCATGATGAAATGTGAATGAGAACAGAAAGATTATTTTACAGAAGATTAATAAATATAAGGCATAACTTTAAATCAGAGGGGTTGCTGAGGATTTGCAGAGAAATGGGGAGCTCCTGCAGGTAAATTGCATCATCCTACAAAAATGAAAACTTCCTGTTTCATCTTCCAGCCCCTGGGCCCATGTTCACTGAGTTTTACTCACTTTCTCTGTTTAGGGGGGGGGGTATGTGTTGGTAACCGGCCTCCCTCCTTTGTATTCTGCCGACCACTTTCAGCGCCATGATACCATTTATCCTCCTCTGTCATTAATATGCTTTCCAAAATGGAGGCCGTACCGCTTTTGTGCAGATCTGCTGGGAACATCAGCATAATTTTTTTTTTTCTGTCTTTGGAAATGTACACAGGCCTGTGGGTATGCTTTTAGCAACAGCACTGCTAGAACTAAACATCCGTGCTATTTCAGGAGTTTCTTTAAGTATTTCACAGGTTTAAAATGGAGAGAGGGAGGAGAGGGAATCAGACAGAGGCTATGGGATTCTTCAGAAACCCTCTGATTTCTGCCAGTCAGTCATTTCAGTAGCACAGGCAAAGCAGTTTCATTAAATTGGAAGGTCATATTGCTTCTTGGTTTATGCAATTATATTTAACTACATTTATGTTTAACTACATTTCTCAATTATATTTAACTACATTTCTCACATCAGCCCAGTCTTCTTGTCTCAGGCTGAGCTGTTACCCACAGAGGTACATTTCCTGGCTGTGAGCTGTAGACATATGGTACACACTGAATGTTACTGGATGGATGGATGGATGGATGGATGGGTGAATTTATAAAATGGTGCAATGAAGTCTTTTGATAAAAAAAAATAAGAATTTAATTGTCACTTCCCTTTTCCTGATTTGGATCAGTTTTTTGGTAAAATATGTATGAACTGGTTGTTTATTGGAGACAATGGCATTTCATCCTGACACATCTGAAGCATGCTCACATCTATCAAAGTGGATAAATACTATGCTTTCAGAATGTTGCCATGGCAGAGAATGGGAGTAAATATTCCTCGGAGAAACATTCTTTGATGAATCACTCTCTGATAGTGCAGTTGTTTCTAGAAATGACTGCCAGTGCTCTGGCATGAACTAGGTCTGCCTGTCAAGAAATGTAAGATCCAGCTGTATGTTTCGAAAGAATGTTTGATTAACGTTGATCGCCTGTTCCTCGAAATGTCAGTACCTGCCGGGGTGTGTCCAGTTCCGAAATAAACACAATGGCCGGCAGTCACAGATCTGTTGACTTTTGTGCGCCTCAAAATTTCGCTTCACTCCCGATGGCAGGTCGCCGCTTGCCTAAATGTTTTTCCTTTTATTTTGACACGCTGAGCACTTATAAATGTCTGTTGTGCTGTGATGCAACCACAGTGCAACCTGCATGTTTACTTTACACATTCTTAGAAGAGAATGCTGCCCGAATACACGGTTTCTCAGAATTTATGGCGTTTATTCAAGATCTCGGCACACCTGAGCAAAGGAACATCCTTTTGACGTTTTGATAGGAAAGCATAACAGGCGAACTAAGGGCACGTCTGTGTAACATATACGGTTTTAACTCGCGTATTTAGGTTCTACCCTAATTCCTCAGGCGCTTTGTAAACAGTATCCCTTCTTCCAAAGGTGGAGTAGCTCTATATTGAGATTCCGGTGGACCTCCGAACTGCTCACTTTCTCATGGCAATCCTGTGGAGAAACCTCTTTGTGACTGTTTGTACTCATGACAAAGGTTGTGTGATACCACTGATATTTATTTTGACCCCATACTAAGTAATGATTAAATTTTCTGGGTGGGGGTGTCTGCAGATTGATCGTGTCTAGGCCCTGAAATGAGAATCCCTGCTCTCCCCCCCCCCTTTATGGGTGGCCCTCACTGGTAGTACCGTAGTTCATATCCTGCTCCCTGTGATAAAATAAACATTTAATTTACCACACAAAAACAAAATTGTATTTTTTGCATCTGAATCGATTCTAACAATGAAACATTCAGAATGAAAGATTCTATGTTTTGGGAGCCACATATCCTGGGTCATTACCCATCGCTCATGACTATCCTTCAGGGTTAGGGATAGAGAAAGAACTATAAATGACTTTGTCTGATGACTTTGGTCAACAGTTTTGTGTGGAACAGACATGCTGTGTTTCTCTGTAAGCTGAGGGAGGAGGACAAGGCAGCCGCAGCAGAATCTTGTGTCCATTCAAGCCTGGAACATGTGCAAGAGGACCAGAACCCTAAGCAGGACCAGCACTTTCAGATTGGGAGAGAGGCCCAGTATCACCAGGTAAACAGAGATCAGTTGCAGTTGCCTCTTCCTGCAAGCCTAATGCCACCTACAGAACGTATACATCAAATGTCAGTTGGTACATTCCATCACGTTATTCCCCCACACCGCTTGCTGTGCAGAAAGGTTGTATGGTCGAGTCATTACATGGTTTGTAGCGGCTGGACCCAAGTTTATTGGCATAGGACCATAGCTGAGAGGCCACACTTTCTGCAGCTTTTACAGCCACGTCAGAATTAGCCTGCAATTTACACCTGGAACACAGGAATTCACTTCCTATCCAGAAATCAATATTCTCTGTTTCCCCTTCTGGAGCATGAATTCCTGGCTGGAGTGGAGCACTACAGAAAGGAAACCTATGAGGAGGCCATCAGACACTTTGAGCGTGCCCTGGTGGAGTACTACATGGTGGACATAGAGTGCAGGATGCTGTGCGAGGACCAGCAGAACTTCAACGAGCGTACACCCTCCTCCTTCTGGAACAACATCTACCAGCTCATCTCTGGTACACCGATAAGCACCACAAATGTCGCCTTGTACCTAAACCATAAACCCTATCCAAACTTCCCCTCCAGAAGGCTCTAGTTTCTAGTTATCTCACACTCGTGCCTTGCAAATCGGGTCAACAATGGGGCCATCAAGTTAACTTTGGGTGGACTCTTGATGTCTTTCATCAACAGTATTGTTGTCACTTCAGTGCATTCATACCTCTGGATCATGATGTGTTACATATTGGAGCCTTGCATATGGGTTTAATAAGCACTACAAGACAACTATTCTCCACTGTGATTTAAGATTTGTAAGTTAGATTTTTGAGGAAGTGAGTCTCTCTTGAGCGTCCAGGAATCAGAGATGGCCATATAACGGTCTGCATTTTATTATTTAGCATGAAAAGTTTCTTTGAAATGCACTTATCTATCCTACAGGGTCATACAACTATTTCATAAATAATTAATGAAAGCTTTTATTTAATTTTTTTAATCTTCTTTGCTGATTGTGGATGAGAACATGCGTAGCCATTCACTGCCTCGAGTATTAGATGGTATCTCTGAACTTTGCTCATTGCTTCACCGGCCGTGGCGTTACCCTTACACTAAAGTTCTGGAATTTTCTTCCATTAATTAATCCTATCTTGTCCTTGGCAGTTCATGATAACAGATATTAAGTGTCATATGTATACAGATTAATATTCATTCAGGTTAAAAGCACAAGAACAATGGAAAGAATGCAAAAACTGACTATGTGTATGCATAACACATCCAATCTGCATCCGAGCATTGTAATAGGCACCCAGCTACATGCAGGTGTTCTACATGCAGGTGTTCTACATGCAGGTGTTCTACATGCAGGTGTTCTACATGCGGGTGTTCTACATGCAGGTGTTCCTTTGCTGTGAGTGACTTGTTCATGTGCGTGTATTCAGATTACTTTGTCCAGGTGCTGCACTGTAAACATGAATGTGTCCGAGAGTTGGCCACACTCCCAGGTCACCACGTCCCCATGCAGAGCTACCTGCCGCTGCACTACGACTACCTGCAGTTTTCTTACTTCAAAGGTAAACCACCCGGCCCACTCTGTAGTTTTATAAGGCCAGCATAGACCACGAGTCCCCAACTATTCTTCCTGGGGGGCGGGGGGCAAATACCTTCAGCCAAAGCACGCTGCGTTTGGAAATAAAACATTGATCTGGTGGGAGGTTCCAGAATGATAAAATTTGCCAACCGTGAGCAGGTAATCGTCCCCGTGGCCTGGAGTGTGTCAATCAAGGATGAGCTATAAATGCTGGTAATTCTACATTGTAGTATAACAGGGTGAGTGACCACATAGTGAAGCCTTTAGCCTTTGAAATAAATAACTGGTGTTACAATGACATGGCTGTGGCTTCTCAGCACGAGGGCCGGAAGCACAGATCCTGCCCATGAGTAAGACGTAACAAAAAGTTTACCAAAAATAATAAACCATTAAATTAATAGCATCGCAAAAAGAATCTCAATGTATCTGCTCCATTTAGAAACTAATGCAAAGTGTAGTGCAAATTGTAACAAAGTAAATACTTACTAACGTAGCCTAATGTTTTAATTAATGAAATGCTGCAAATTAAACATACCTGTTATGAATTGCGGGGCTCGGACCAAGGAAAACAGGAACAGGACTCTAAAAATCAGGTGAACTCATGATTTTAATCAGAGCAAAAACATGCAGGACCATATGATAACAACACAACGTTAATGACTGGACTGGGGAAACACACATGAATGCAGACAATACATTGGACTAGTGAACAACAACAAGAAACAGCTGGTAACACTGGGATTCCACACAAGCTTAACGAGGGGTCGTGGCACACAGGAGGACGTGACAATAACAGAAGACAATAATTGGTAAAGAAATTACAATAAACTAGGTAAGGAAGGTGAGTATTGGTCTGATGGCTGTGTGGTTGGCAGGGTAGCCATCTCAGGCCTTCTGCACCTCCAGGAGCGCAGTGCTGCGGTGGGTTGGCAGAATAACGGAGGCTTCTGAGGCAGTAAAACACTGAGCTGATGGTTGTCACGGCGATGCGTGCCAAACGCTATCCTACACCCCTTCCGTCCCAAGCATCGCACAATGGGCCATTTCAGAATGTCGCTCCCTTGTAAATAATAGCATGTGTTTTGTAGGGCGCTTTTATGGAATATTTTCCATTGTTTATAAAAGATGGTCGGGTGATGACATGTGAAAGCATGGCTCTGTGAATATGGATGGATGCATATGCAGCATTTGTAAATCACCTCTGAAAATTGCCTTTTTATACAGTGTATTTAGCCTCGGAAATCTGGCAAATAGATATTCATGGATAATTTTTTTTATCAGGGACATGGAAACACGTATATATTTTGCTGCACTTATTTTATTTTGCCAAATAAAGGGAAGGCATAAGATTTTTATCAGGTACGACATATGAAGATTTTGAAATAATAATCTTTTTAAGTAATGTGGCACTGTGGAGTTACATTGTAGCAATTTAGGTTCTCTAAGCCACACCATGACACCATTAGCTATCAGTGGGAAGGAAGCGATTATAGATTAATATATGCAACTCGGTGATAATGTCAACTAACTACACAGTAAACCTGACACAAGGAAATGCAGAGCTCAGTGTTGCTGTGTATCCCGTGTAAATGTGTTTGTGGATAGCACAGAAACACTAATCTGAACTACTGCTTAGAGAGAGTGTGGCAAGCTTTTTAAATAATTAGCAAACGTGTTATTAGTAAATAGTGAAAATCAGACCTTTATTAATAATATGACTCTATACCCATCCAGCGTCATTGTATTTCCCAGAGCCCTTGGGGTCTTTGTGAGTTGCTATAAATGGGATGTACTTCATCAGCTGTGACCCCAGGGTGATAATATCCATACACACAGCAACAACATCCCAGTCCCTCTTAATAGTTGTCATATTGAAGTGACATGTTTCTCAGAAGTCTAGAGTTGGACAGCGTTCAAGGAGAAGAGTATGGCATGTGCCTTTTTTGTACAAGCCTACCCCACTATGGGATTTGGGAAACATGCTGACCTGCATGGAATTAATTCATGCATCCATCATCTGATCATTTATTCTGGTCAGGGTGATGGGGGGCCTGAAGTCTGTCCAGGGCAGCACAAGGCACAAGGCTGGGGTGTATACTGGACGCGATGCCAGTGAATGAAATTCATCAATTGCAGATGGGCACCGTCTGTTGATTTTGAGGGAACAACTCTAGTTTATTTGGAGCGTTGACAGTAGGACCATATTCAAGTGTGGTTTTCTTGGAACTCGACACAATGGCAAATCAACACCTATGGAGATCCCTGTCAGGTTGTAAACCGCAGCCCGTCTGACTATCCAGTAAGACATGTGCTGACAGCAGCACACTCTGCCTCTTCCAGTGGGCAAGATCCAGGACGCCATGGAAAGTGCCCAGGCCTGTCTGCTCTTCCACAAGGGAGAGGAGCACATGGTGGAGAATGTGGCGTTCTACAGGACGTCGCTGGGGCATGACGTCAAGCCGCGGAAGGTGAGCGATCGAACGGCGTATTAACAGCAGTTGTGGAAGATGAAAGTATCGCTACTACTGAAACGACCCTCCTTCCTTACTTGAGTGCTTGTTAAGGTTCTCGAGAATAATCCAGAATGAGACTTTGTAAGATAAAGTTTCTTTTAAGCAGCAGAAAAGAAGCAAAACCAACGCACAAATATCACAGATTATATACATTTTTTAAGCTTCCTTAGAAGCATATCAATACTATGTTTTCTCCAAAAAGCAATTCACCTATCAAAAAGCTCATTAACAATGATTGGTTAATACTTCAAGAGGTATGCCAATTACACTTGGTTGCTACCTCAAGAGGCACATTACTTATACATAGTTACCTTGGTTTCATAGTTGCCTTAGTTACCCCCTTAGATACCCTCTCTCATAATTATCACATGACCCCCCCCATACACCTGTCTTGTCTCAGCTCACTCTGCACTGTCACACCTCCTCGCGCTTCTTCCCACTCACTGTTCCCATCTACTCCCTGGTAGCTAAATACCATTGCCGTGTAGTGAAAAGTGTTGATTTAGATGTAGTGAAAGAGTTTGTGTTTGCTTAGAGAATATTTGCTATGATCACAAAGTGCCGTCTGTCTGCGTGAAAGGCGAGGGCGGCTGAGCGGGAGGAAGGTCATGGCGTTAAGTACAGAGCTGGTTCTGACCGGTTCTGTTTGGCTGCACACAGAGAAGACAGTAACTGGGAACCTTCATTCTTATCTCAAAGTATAAAAGAGCTGTGCGAGAAATATTTTTGGGCACTTGTATATGTGGGTGTAGTGCTTACTGCATCAAATAACCTAATTTAATAAATTTGCTCCTTCCATATCCTCGCTTTGGCTGCTTTTCCACCGCAGCTGCTGCTCTTATCATATGTAACTTATATGTTCCTGCATGCAAGATCTCCTGCATCAGCACAGCCCATCACATCGCAATACGCGATCAAAAGCACGGCTTCCTCCATTTGCAGCAAACACCTTCCGATTAACGACGGTCCCCTTTCTCGGAAGTGCTGTGCCTCTCTAAACCTCAGCCAGCTATTCCTGTCTCAGTAAACTCCGGACTTAACCACACGTTTCCTGTTTTTTTTTACGTTTTGCTAGCCCATTTACAGCAATACCCACCCACCTGTGACTGAACTTAGAGTACATGTAGAGAGAGCAGGTAACTGATTCTTCATTTATGGCAGAGAGCCCACTGTCAGTTTTTCAGCAGAATCACATGGATGGATTTTCCCACCATAAAGAAGCTGGTTCTGTTCTTTTGGCTTCAAACACATGTATATTAAACCCCAGTGACTTAAAACTTCTGATTGATCCCGCCTATTCTAGTTGCTTGGACCCACCTCCTCTACAATCTGATTGGCTATCTCTCTGAACAAGCCATTTGTCATTCTGCCCTCAGAGCATTTTTGTGTGAGTAAAACGCCCATGAACCCTTAGCTGCCCTGAGTGAGACAGTCCTGGTTTTGGGTCGGAACAGTTAGCGGCCATCCTGTTACCCTCTTATGGCTTTCCAGGCTGCCCATGTTGTTGCTGTCCACTCGCCTGGTGCTGAACGGCGACTGTTGCTGCGTGGCAAATCCACAGCCGCTCGCCATATCACAGTGGCTAGTAAAAGTCAATGTCTCCAAGTCTGTTCCTCCCAGCTCCCAGTAGATCAGAAACGCGGACTGTCCGTGAATCCTCGAAGACCATATTGGGAAACAGTGATATGAGTATTAGTGGAGAAACCTTTTCATTATTGTTAGTCAGTAACAAGTCTCCTTGGTTATAGACCCAGATTATTGTCCTTACAAATAATTATTTTGCTCTGACTGGGTTTGGAACCTATCCCATTCTGTAGGAACAAGCAGCATTCTAGTGAATACATTTAAAATTATTCCAGAACTTGGAAGTAAAACACTTGGCACATGATGACCGTTTACCAGATGTGCACCTGGAAGTAACTCGGCTATTTTCAGGAACAATGTCAAAATTCCTCAACAACTTCCGAGTGGAAAAAGCTTTCCTTGTGACTGACGAGGGGAATAATGCGGCCTTGGATCGTCGTACTGTTCCACAGGAGGCGGAGTGGTACTTCAGGCGGCACGAGATGGAGCGAGGGCTGTTCCTAGTGGAGAGCGAGACTCGGGGGGCCGAGCTCAGACCAGAGGTGAGTGAGATCAAACCCCCACGTTCTCACTGCAGCTGCTACCGGTGAGCTTGGTTACCGCTCAACCAGGATTTCCATCTCCGGTGGCTGCAAAAGTAAATTCTAGGAACCGCAGGGGTCACCCAGTGAATGAGGTTGGCATGGTAACTGTGTTAATATTGGCCATGGGCAGTACAGGGAGATCCAGGGGTGACAACGGCCCCAGCAGGAAGTTTTATTCCAGATTCATGACCGAGACATAACATGCTGGTTTAGTGATGCACGTTTTTAAATGCGCGTCGTCGTAAGGCATTAAGCAGTGATATGTGGTTAATCAAGGAATTAGTGGGTTAAAAAAACAACAAAGTCACAGGAAAGGTGGAGATTGCTTCCTGACCTTTAAAAGAAGTACCCCTGCAAAAATAGTGCTTATAAAATCACAAAATGCCAAAGTGCGACTGATAGTGACAGGGGGTGAGCAAAAGTGATCCATCTGTTACATGCAGAGTATTGATAGCAGACTAGATAAACTGTCTCTGTTTACACATGAATTCATCACCTGACTGAGACTCGTGAGTGAGAGCAGGAAATAGTGGCAAGAATTGTTTGTGATTAATCGTTATATTCTGCAGAAGCCGATTAATCATATTCTACAGAAGCAGAGTCGTTTAAGTGCAATGCGAAATAGCTCTGGTGCAATTCACCACTGAAGTTAAATAAAAATGGAGGAGCAGTGACAGCCGTTTGCCGGAGCTAAATATAACTATTACCTGACAACACAGACTGTTTTATGCACCAGCAGCTCTGCAGTCAGGATCTACCCCCTTCAGCTACAAGGGAGATTCTACTTAAAAACACTGTCCATTTGAATCGCTGGCTTAAGTGGGTGGAGTATTTCGTCAAAGAGCAATTCTATGATGAAAAGACAATACAATGGTGACGTAATCATTTTGTTATATAAAGTGAAGGAGGAGTGTTTGGGAGATACAGATCTCAAGGATACATTGAAGCAAGTGCTTTTAAAACTGTAAATTAGGGTCAGTACTTTCTGTTGTACTCCATGGCTGCTAGTGTAGGGAGGCGAGTTTATCCTTGTGTTTTTTACCAAAAAGTAATAGAAGATTCTACACCAGTTCAGGATTTTTTAGGAGACCGTTTATTGAGCCAGACATGAAAGTGATATAGTAGCTCACTGTCAGGGTAATGAAGACATTGGCCAGCCTTTCTGTGTTATTCACAGGCATCTTGGTCATATTCCACAGATGAAAGGAAGCTGATTTTTCAGATGTATTAATGTAAACAAATCTTTATGCATGTTGCAAGGCCTGTAATCGAAGAATTCACATCGGGGCAGAAACTCCATGGTCCGAGAATGTCACAATGGTTTTATTGTTGTATGACCAAACAAAACACAAATTGCAAGACACTCTGAAGCAAATATCCCCCCTTGTACTGCCAGCTTTTCAGTCTCTGTGTGTCTTGGAGAGAAGGCAGCCGGGATCAGGTAAGCTTTGGGGCTTGGAGCTGCTGACTATGGTTGCAGAATGAGAAGAGGACTCCAGTGTGCCTGGTCAGGGGGAAACGACTCCAGTGTGCTTGGTCAAGGAGAAATGACTCCAATGTGCTTGGTCAGGGAGAAACGACTCCAGTGTGCGTGGTCAGGGAGAAACGACTCCAGTGTGCCTGGTCAGGGAGAAACGACTCCAGTGTGCCTGGTCAGGGGGAAACGACTCCAGTGTGCCTGGTCAGGGAGAAACGACTCCAGTGTGCTTGGTCAGGGAGAAACAACTCCAGTGTGCCTGGTCAGGGAGAAACGACTCCAGTGTGCCTGGTCAGGGGGAAACGACTCCAGTGTGCATGGCCAAGGAGAAACGACTCCAGTGTGCCTGGTCAGGGGGAAACGACTCCAGTGTGCTTGGTCAGGGAGAAACGACTCCAGTGTGCTTGGTCACGGAGAAATGACTCCAATGTGCTTGGTCAGGGAGAACCAACTCCAGTGTGCATGGTCAGGGAGAAACGACTCCAGTGTGCTTGGTCAGGGAGAAACGACTCCAGTGTGCATGGTCTGGGAGAACCAACTCCAGTGTGCGTGGTCAGGGAGAAACGACTCCAGTGTGCTTGGTCAGGGAGAAATGACTCCAGTGTACGTGGTCTGGGAGAAACGACTCCAGTGTGCGTGGTCAGGGAGAAATGACTCCAGTGTGCTTGGTCTGGGAGAAACGACTCCAGTGTGCTTGGTCTGGGAGAAACGACTCCAGTGTGCGTGGTCAGGTAGAAACCCAGAACCAGGGTACAGAAAAAAAAGACAGAACTGAACAGACCACTAAACCGCACATCTGACACACTTGACACAGAAGGAATGCAAAGTCCTAAAGCAACATGACCGTACTCAGTACTCAGTACTCATTATTCGGTGTGTATTGATTTTATTGGATTGACTTGTTATCGGATTAAACTGGAGTTGAACAGAAAGAAGTTCTGGATCATCCAGTCTGCAAAGCCTTACACTGAGGTTAGAGTAAATTGGCTTGAGCATAGGAATGATAGTTACTACTATGTCTGAGAATGATGTTCTTAAGGGGCAGAACTTATAAAGAGCAGAGCAGTGGGCCCAGCACTGGTCATGTGGGTCTGACCTGTATTTGACCTCAGAATCTTCTGATAATTCAGTGTCAATCAGTCACAGAATATGACTGATATCTTCTCCTTAGTAGTAAGGTAACTCCTGACTCCACAACAACAGCTCCCCCTTGTGGACCCTTCTAACACTCATGACACATCACGCCTCAACACACATCACGCCTCAACACACATCAAGCAATAAATAGTTAGTGTTTGCATTGAGAAGGGAGGGAGTTTGTCCAATTTTTTGACACTTTTTAATGGTAGTTATACCTATTTATTTTTTTATGAAAGCATGATGCTGGGTTGTGCACAGCAAAAAAAGTACACAATTTAATAGCAATTTGTGTGAAAACCTTGAATGCTGATCATAGTTTTGGGAATATGACACTTTTTTTGGTGTGGTCGGAGCATAATAATTTGCAGGAGATTAACCGATCTAATGACTAAATTGAGCAGTTAAAACAATAATGATATTTTAACTTTTTTTTTTATTAAAAAATATTCTGATAGCATATAATGTTTTATACATGTAGGAAATATCTTCCAACCTCCCTGATTGACATATTCACAATCTGAATATTTCTTCTTTTTAGAATTACGGGCACCAACCTCTCAGACGGAAGGACATCAACAGGTGAAGTCTCATTTAGTCAGTATGAAATGACCCTTAAATAATAACCAAACTGCTGAATCGTTAAGGGGCAGCTTCTGTCTTTGATGGAGTAAAACTTTACTGCTTACTTTTTGGGGGATCCAAACTAGGAGTATTTAGAGTTTGTGATGTAAAAATTAAATCACAATATTAAAAATATTGGTAACACTTTCTATGAATGTCGTGTCTATGAGAATCTATCAACACATTCATAACACATTACATTCCACTCATAAAGCATTATAAACATGGCTACAAATATTAATTAAAAAGGCACAACATGTTATAGCCATGTTTATTATGCATTATGAATGCTTTATGAAGCTCTCACCTATAATGCACTATAGATACCATCATAATATGGTATAAAGCATCTTCAATGCTTATGCCGACCATTATAATGCATGATGAAGGTACCTATATTGTAGATAAGAGCTTCATTGGAGCTTATGAAGTATTATAATCAACACTATACTGCCTTATGACTGTCAATAGAAGATACCGTGATGTTTTATTAATTCTTATACAAACCACTACAATACCTTATGAAGGCATCTATCATGAATTATAGATGATAACTTTAAGTAAAGTACTTCTGTGTTTTTTTTTTTCCTTTCCAAACATGCACAGGGTCCCTTCGGGCCCCAGTGGAACTTCAGATTCCAGGACCACGTCAGCAGAGATGGTCTCCAGCTTGAAGCAGGACTACAAGCTGACAGAGGGTGGGGTCCTTTCTGGAAGAACTGCAGAAAGATGTTCAGCTTTTGTGCTGCACAATGGTGGCGTCAGACTCTGCAGCCAGATATATAATTGAAAAGCCGTCAGCTTTTATATCCTAGTGTCACAATGCATGAAGTCCCAATAGATAGAGGTCTGTCTTTATTATGGAGGCTTCCAACCTTTGGGTGACTGTGAACCAATTTATGTTGTAAAACATTTCTTGGACCCTGTGGACAGGGGAGGAGAGGTCAAAATGAGTGATTGTCAAGGATCATAAAAAAGGAATGGTTTGAAAATATATAGAATATATTTTTGTAAATTAATAGTAAAACAAATAGGTGGTCAGCCAGTGGCCATTATGCAATAAGACATATGGACCCCCCCCACCCCCCCATATTTGCATCCTGGATGGGGAGAAATTCCATAAATTGGTCAGATTGTTCAGTGAGTTTTTTTTTAATTATTATTATTGCAATGCTTCTGCACTTTGGATGAAACCTCCATCTTTGAGAAGAATCGTTACTGAGACTCCTGGAGCAGCCTGACCCTTGGGGTTCTGGGTTCTGTGCAGGAGGGCCGCTGCTTCACGATCACATTCAGCTGGTGCAGAACTCCAAGGGGCTGAAAGGCTCGCAGAGGGTCCTGCTGGACAACGTCATCTCCGGGGAGGAGTGCAGGGAGCTGAGAGACGTGGCTGACGTGAGCCTCTGATGCAACGTGTCCTACACTTGCGCCACATTTTGATCTAGTCCTGTTTTTCTGAAATTACCCATTGATCATAGTTATCAAGGCAATTTTGCACCGTAAAATGACGCGAGATCAGTACTATGATTCCTTCATAAGCACACAAAGTGTAACAGAATTAAAAGGGCTTTGTCTACATGGGCTTCCGGTTGATGGTCTGGCAGGTTGTAGGCACAGCCGGTGATGGGTACAATGGCGACCCGTCGCCTCACACTCCAAATGAGAAGTTTGAGGGTTCAACGATCCTGAAAGCTTTGCGGGTGAGTACAACTGGTCACAGGTCAAAGCTGAGGTTTGAGGATCAAAATGGTAGCTTAGTGGTTGAGGTGCTTGACTTAACGTAAGATCAATGTTTCAGGGCCCTGCTATTAATGTTTTGAATATTTGTTTTGCTTTGGAAAGAACATCTTTATTTACACGCTTAATAAATTCAGTAAAAATATTACAAAAATTCTGGTTTTATAAAAAATCATTATTCATTGGTTTACAACACACACACACGCACACACACATACATGTATTTTTAAATAACAACCAGTAGTTTTAAATAAAAAATTAATATCAAGTACTAATAAATTGAAACACAAATTATAGTTTTAAAACAGATTTTCAGAATTAAAAAGTTTTAATTGCATTTATGTTTAGTATACCTTTGGGACTACAATTGCAGTTAACAGAATGACAACAACAGAACTGTATGACACTTAGTAAAGTGAAAATGTTTGGGCAAAAGATATGTGCAGTTATGTTAGACATCGCTTGTCAATGGAATTTTGTTATGAAACCAATACATTTGCAACATATTTACAGAATTAAGGAAGCATGCCAAAGCTCTCTGTGAACACTGTAAGTGCTTTCTGTGAGCACTGTAACTGCGGGGATTCAGGTTCAATCTCCTCAGTGCCTCTGAGAAATTAAATTGGCTCGTCGTCCTCCAGGCAGGTTGGATTGTTGGCTTCTTTCCTGCTTGATGTTCTACTGCAATAACTGCTAGCAGTAAGACACCACTTGGCCATTATTGGAATTGAATTAGCTCTTTGCCAAGTGTGGCTCATCTGGCCTTGTAGAGCATAATGGAAGCAGGTGGACATATTTGAGGGAGACAAACTGGAAAATGCTCGATTTAGATTAAAAAATGGGAGGGAATCTCATTACACAGTATAAAAAGGAATCATAAAAGGATCATAAAAAAGGAATGGTTTGAAAATATAATTATTGTTAAATAATTCTTGCTTCAGTTTGCTGAGGAGGGGAGGATCAAGTGGAAAAATGTCCGCCTCTTTTACGACGTGAGCGAGAAAGTCAGACGGATTGTAGAGTCGTACTTCATGCTGAACTCCACGCTGCACTTCTCATACACCCACCTGGTGTGTCGGACCGCCCTTTCAGGTGACCCTTCGTTCATTTTCATAAGTAGCTAAGCGGCACATGCATATCAAACGCGTGTTTGGCCGCTTGACACATTGCTATCTCCCACATTTGGCTTCGACGATGCACTGGTGACCTATCTGGGTCCACTTTAAATCGCAGACCATCAGCACCACCGAGAAGATATGAGTCACGCAGTCCATGTGGACAACTGCATCCTGGATCCCAAAGCCAAGATGTGTCTGAAAGTGCCTCCTGCTTACACCTTCCGAGACTACAGGTAGCAGTTCTTATTCTGGCACATTTAAAGCTTTGCCTGTAACTACAAGCCCCCTGGGATTCGTCCCAGTTAGAAAAACGTTAGAGCTCATCCATTGAAGAAAGGCTGGCATGTTCTCATACCTCCAGGGCTGTGGGTTTGTTTCCAGCTGTGTGTGTGTGTGTGTGTGTGTGTGTGTGTGTGTGTGTGTGGGGGGGGGGGGGAGTTTGCATGTCCCCCCCGATATATTCAAGTTATGGATGGATGTTTTCGAAACTAGAATTGTTAACAGACTGATTCAAATACTACACAAGTCTAAGTATGTACATATAATACTATAGCTACAATAAGCTATCAGTGTCCGTTTTTTTTTGTCACAACGGTACAAGCGGAAAGCAATAGTTGTCATGCGTGAGGCAAAATTGTTGCTGTTTTGAGTGATGTTACCTGTATGGATGTTTTCCCTTTTCAGTGCACTGCTGTATCTAAACGGAGACTTTGAAGGCGGCGAGTTCATTTTTACAGAAATGGACGGTCAAAGTATTACGGTAAGCGATTAAAGATCTGTGAATCTGTCATGTGACTAAAACTGACAAAATAGTGAACATTTGTAACCGCAATCTTTTTCCGCCCTTTCAAGTTAATGCATACAGTTTCCTTGCACTGTACATTCATGAAGGATGTTTGAACTGCCAGTAATAGCCTTGTGTCACACACAGGCGAGTGTCAGGCCTCAATGTGGCCGCTTGGTGGGGTTCTCGTCTGGGGTGGAGAACCCCCACGGGGTGCGCGCAGTGACGAAGGGGCAGAGGTGTGCCGTGGGCTTGTGGTTCACACTGGATCCACTTCACAGGGAGCAGGTGAGACATATGCACTGGAATTCAGAATCATCATAATCATTACTATGGCGAGATGCTGTTGCAAAGGATTGTAGCGCTGTCTTAAATGTTCTAAAATGTTCTAACATGTTCTAACATTTTACAATGTTGTGAATGTTGTGAACATTTACAGTGTTGTGAAAAAGTACAACGTGGAATTTTACGCTTACAGGAAACCTCTACAGTATCACTAACATTGGTCTGGTAGTTTATTTTGGTTTCCCAATCCAGTCCTTGGGCACCTCCAGACAGTCCACGTTTTTGCTCCCTCCCAGTTCCCTGCCAAACAGTCCACACTTTTGCTCCCAGGGAGCTGGGAGGGAGCAAAATCGTGGACTGTCTGGAGGTGCCCAAGGACCGGGTTGGGAAACACTGGTTTATCTGGCACTTTGAATTTTCTCACTTGTTTGATATCTTTTGTATTGAATTGTTTTTTTTGTAGGATATGTTAAAGGTTGGGGAAAGGATCCGGTTGTTAGTTCATGAAGATCAATCAGCGTCGGAGGTAAATTTAGGCAGCAGAGAAGAGCTGTAGTGGATATAATTTATTTTCAAGTGTTTGTCTTAATAAAGTTTAACGTGGGGGCATTTTACAGGACTGAGTACATTGCATAGCATGCATACCGCTGTCGTGTTCCTGGAGAGATATCCCCCATACATACTGTTAAACATATTCAGGAGTGCAGTCTAGCTCACTAGGGTGAGGTCAGACTCCTTCTGTGCCTCCCCAGTCACCAGATATAAAAACCACAGAACATTTTTGGCACATTTCCATCTCCTCCATCCCTCAAAGAATCGAGCGGCTTTCTCATCATTTTCTTCATATCTGCCATTATCTCACCATGAACAGTCCATGACCTTTAAAGAGCGTTTCAAGAAGAAGTAGAGCTGTTGTGAAGACAGCATGACCCCTTGCATGTGCTTGATATTAAAAAATGGTTTGGTGTTTCCATTATTTTATTCACCCTTGAATAATAAGTATCTGATTCAGTATATATTGATTAGCGCACAAATCCTACAGAGTCATAGAGCAGGGAATGAAACATACAGAACTGGTTTGAGAAATTTTTATTTTTGTATATAAAAAATGTTTATACAGCCATTACTTGTATATACAGGACATGATACAAAATTATAAAAAGAAACCAAAATTATATTTGATTACTGGGATATTTAATTTTTTCTATTTTGCACCATTTTTTAAATCTTAATTCATTCATCTATATTTTTATTGCATTGCTACCATTTAGATGTTTGGACTGTATGTGACCATGTGTCTTTTATCGTTTTAATAAAAATAATTTAATAGGTTTGGCAGAGTTTTAAAATGGCTTTTATTTGAAATTCAGGACATGGTATTGTGAAAAATAAATGGCATATGAGTTGAAGAACAACGCGAAAGGTTTTTCTTACATCAGCTGACGCTGGAAGGCAGTTAAACACCAAAGTACCAAAGTATTATAACAAGTATGCTTGTACTCCTCTGTTTCATCTCAGTACGTTTTGAAACATCTCTAACATAAAACATATCGAACACTGTTTGGCTTCAAACACCAAGAATATCAAGACTTATTAAAAAATGAAATGTTTTTATTAAAATAATATTGTAAACCCTTTTCCATTTAAAACGTCTTATACAAAAACTAATATACAGTTTTCTTTGTGTAATATAATCAGCCAGAGGGCAAAAGAAGTCATAGGAAACTTTAAATATATACAGCACTTGTTTTGTGGTCTTGATCCTCTAGACCGCTTTGTGTATAGGTCTGCATCAGCTGATTTCATTTCGGTGTTTGAATAATTGTTTCATTTAGTGGGTCTTGTGCTACATTATTCAGGGGAATGCACCTTACAAAAAAACAGCCATGCACGTTTTTTGAAGGACCGATAGCTATTAAAACTCCAGACTGGGATTGGTGGATTGAAATTTGCATGTCTACTTGGGCCTCAGAGCACAGTACATCCTGGGAAAGTATGTAAAGGGGAGTTCCATCACCCCCAACCTGCACCGGCACTGAGATGTACTGGGTCGTCATGAGAGCAAGAAGGCAGTCCTTGAAACCCATTGAAACACTGAAACCTTTTTTGGAAATGACTTATCTGGAGACAGAATGATACAGTCGCTGCAATGGTTAAGAATCCCCATTGTGTTTGACAAGAGAAAATGGTAGATCGCTGCTGGCTTTGTACATTTAAAATACCTCAGATACACAAGGCAGCATAACACTGGGAATGTTCCATTACATTACAGACATACATTGAAAATCCATACAATCGCAACTGGCTGACAGCGGCCCTAGAATACATGAGTCTCTACGAAATACAAAACTATTAAGCCTCACAGTCCCAACAACAGAAAGTTTGTTCAGTCACTGAACGGTGATACACAGGATAACTGACACAGGAAGTCCAGCCTTTGTTAAGTGCTCAGGACAGATGTAATCAGATACGTTACTTTGAAGCACCGTTTACCTGTTTAACTGTATAGTTTGTCAACAAAAGAAGGCATTTCAAAGGCAGCTAAGTGCATCTCTCCAGTG
>JABFEB020000043.1:11583021-11593882 GCA_019775895.2 Stomatorhinus ivindoensis
GGGGGGTTGTTGACATGCTCTTGAAGGTTTGCAGAATTCCTGCAGCAGCCTTGGAGACGCCCAGCACGCAGCGGTGTGCAGATACGAGAGAGAGAGAGGGAACAGCCAGCAGGTTGGTACTTAGATTATTGTCACTTCCATGTGCTTTCAGACTCCATAAGCCAAGACCGCCAATGTGACATATGAGTGATACAGCCAGGACCACTTTCTATAATACAGATCATGCATTGATCAGTGTTCCACTGATGAAGCCTTCAAATTGCTCCTATTTTGTTAACATTAATGGTACTTCCAGCAATGGAAACAATGACGGGAAATGAGATGCTTAACAGTTACTGTAGCTGCGTAATTAACACCTCATACAAAGCCTGATGAAATGCCTCAGTGTGTACGCCGCATGGGCTGGATGACAGACAAACACACTTCCGAGCCACTAGGTGGCAGTCTCCGCTCACAATGGAATCATTTCAGCACACGTGGCCCCGGTGTCACACTCCCCAGACTCGTTACATCCCGGCGTCATCATCGCATTATTAAGTCATCATTTACTACGAGGCTGTGGGTTAAAATCAATCAACAGATTCCCCTTACAACAGCGGTGACTGGAAACAGAGTTGGATGAAAGTTCCAGCCTTACACAGCATCAGGAGTATTTCATGTGGTAAGAAATTGGAACATAAAAGGAATTCTTATTATATGCACTTGTAAACGGATCGGGCTGAACCGAATGAATCTATGTGGTCTCACTAATTGGGTGCAGAATACTAATGTGTCTTGGGGCGCTAACTTTCAATGATAAATTCCATGTGTGTGTACAGAATTCCCATCACACACACACACACACACATATACAGGTTTGTAATTATATCTTTGTGGAGACTCTCCATTAATTTCTATGGGGAAAACTCTAAGCCCAACAAGATGACCTTAACCCCTACTCAGCCCTAACCTTAACCATAAGTAATAACAAATTACGAGACTTTTGGCATTTTTAGTTTTTCGATTGTATTCACAGATTTTTGCAGAGACCTGAAAAATGGTCCCCACAACGTCAAAAAAGAAACACAGGTTTTTACCACATTGCGGGGGACATTTGGTCCTCACAATGTAATATAAACATAATCCCCACACGCACGCAGACACCTCACCCTGATCCCACCCATCAGCTCCATGTAGATGAATCTGTTCCCATCACAAACCACAGCAGCAACGTGTCCTTATTTACTCCTATGAAAATCTTGCAAACTTTGATTAAATCTCCACTAATCCTTCTTAACTTTAAAGGTTTCTACTTCATTGCCCTCAGACTTCTCCCAATTCTCTCCCCCTCCCCATATTATTCTGTCGCTCAAACATTGTTCCTCTTTGAAGGCCTCTATCTCAGATTCTGAGACCACTCTATAGAAATATATTATCATAGTTTACTTCATCATGCAAGACAGAGATGAAAACTAAAGGTCTCTGCAAACGAAGTTCTCTCTCTCTTTTTCCCACCGCCATCCAGTCCCCCAGATGTGCCATCCGTTCTCCCGAGTCAATCGCATCTTGAAGGTCTCAGGAGGGACCCCGGCGTTGTACCCTTCAACAAGAGAGCTGACACGAATCGCTTCTATATCTCGTGGCTTAAATGTGTAAAATCGTATGGCATGCAAATCACTTGGATGAAAGAGTCTGCCAGACAACAAAGTCAACCTAGATACGGACCCAGATTTCATGTGGTACGAATTGCTGGCGAAGGTATGTCCTTGTTAAACGGCACATACTTTTTTGAAGTCCCGACTGTTAAACAAGGCAAGATAAGAAGTGTGAAAAAAAAGAGATTTAAAAAAAGCTTCTGAAAAGATGCAAAAGTTTCTCTTTTTGCTTGGATTTCTAACTCTGGCCCATAGATAATTTGCGTTGAGGGTTTTATCTCAGGCAGCATCGCCGCCGTCTCTTTTCCTTCTGCACCCTCCTCCACGTCAATCCGTCTCATCACCGGGCTGCGCCGCAGAGGGGAGGTGGCAGCCAGTATCTGCATCGCCCCCCCCCCGTCATCCACAAAAAGGTGACTCATTGAAGAGTAGGGGTCCCTTAATCTGCTGGCAGGTGACCCCAACCTGCCTCTAAGCATAGGATACACATTCACCCACTTATAATCCCACTCCACCTCCTTGGGTTTCATTGGCCAACAGTGGGCCGTTTGTGGGTCGAATGATCGTTTCCGTCATGCTCCAGTATAAACAGCATGTTTCTGTCAACGGTGGCTGGCTGCTGAGTGTAAAGCGGTTTGAGTGGCAAATATCATGGTTTTCAGGTCTGTCGTATTCCATCATGTCACCTAATGAGTTAATACCAAGCGATAAGAGCTCCCCCTGCTGGCCCTGCCATGCACTACAGCCAGCGTGCACTGTAACTGAACAGCTGCACTATGTACTATATATATTTCTTGGCATTATGGCTGGATCTCACACATGCCTGCCAAATTCTGAGTCTGTTTATGAGTACAGAGCACAGGGCTGTGAGAGACATGCGCTGGGGGGAAGGGGGGCACAAATCAGGGAGCCTGAGGGATGCAGGTGTACACTGTACATCATCCAATGCCAGTACAGTAGTCCTTTATTAGTTCAGGTTCAGAAAGTACAAATCCAGACCAAGACTTTTTTCCAACCAACCCGCTGAGTATAAAGAGTCACAGTCCCAGAGTACTCAACTGGTTGGTTGGAACAAAATCTTGGTCTGGATTTTTCACTTTCTGGATCGGAACTGCCCACCTCTGTCCTTCATGCTACACAGGATGTACTCCTATGTAGTAAATACCTGGGGCAGACTGGCAACAAACGGCCAAGCCAGAGGGGCCTCGATATACTGCATATGCCAGCATTGCGGAAGGAAACAGCCCAGACTGGGAAAACAAGACGAAGAAATATCCTGAATTTTCCGATGGCCAGTCCTTCCCAATAGCCAGCAGGACATAGCTAATGCAGCCTTGGTAGCCTCTGCACTGACATTGTATTTAGCCTTATAACCAGTCCGCTGGGAAACCTCGTAGCTAATGTAGCCGCTGTAGCTGCTGCCGTCCTCCGTAGCCGACGTTTCCCTGGAGGTGGAATCGCCACCATCTCTGTAGATAGGCCCTGCTTCCTCTCACACCATCATACAGGAGCACGACGAGCATTTCAATACCGAAATGTGGGGCAAACCCTCTTCGTAGCATCGCAGTCGAGGATGCAGTTTGTCTTATGATACGACCTTCCAAGTTGGCGGCCAATGTCAGCCCCAATGCTTTCCCAGTTCAGTGGGAAATCTGTACTTTTTTTATGGACTTAGTTTAACCTTCCAGGTACTGTTCGCAGACAGATGCAAGCCTCTCAGTACTCCGTGACACGTGGTACCCCCACAGTGTGTCGTCAGCCTCGAATCTGAAGCCGTCGCCCAAAGGACCTGCTTCCACCAGGGGCTTTTGAAGCCCTCCCCGCAGCTTCCTGTGATGCTGAGCTGCCAAAAAGACGAGCAGGTGAGCTTTTAAACTGAAGCGGTTCTCACATGGCCGCGAGGCTTGCTTTCAGAACAACACTACTGTGTTCTCAAACTTAATAATAAAGAAAATAAAACTGCACACCTCTGCCATGTTGTCATTAGTAAATAACCCGAGTATAATGCAAAAATAAACCTGTGCAGATCCAACGCATGCTGATGCAAGCTTTATATTTACTTGATAATTCATCTTGAGCTTGATGTATTTGGGCCTTTGTATGGGGGAGAAAAAGGGAAAATAAAACATGCATTCCTAATATTTGTTCTAGAATTGCGACAGTTGCGTGCATTCTTTGTATTTGCCAGCCATAACGAATGAAAGAAAGCTCTGTGCCAATTACGCGCACGGCGTGGCGTGTGATGTCGTTCACGTGGGGCACTATATTCGTGCAAAATTCAAGCAGCCCATCCATCTATTAAGATGTTTGTATTGCCTCCAAACCCACCTCGAGCAGACCTGTGTTTTTTTTTAAAACAGAATGTGACATTTAAATGGACCAAGATCTGTCACTGTCACCTGACTCAAAGTCCACCTTCTCACTAATCAAACTGTAAGTCTTTTCCCATCAAAGGGCAGTAAAACAAGGAGATTACTATGATTGCACCTATTTTTACACTGTAGATTGTCATTTTTGCTGGTGCATCTTTTTTTCTTTACTTCAGAAACCGCCCCGCACTGACAAAACAAATCAAGAAGACACCGGCTGAAAGCAAAACAAAACCATATATCATTCTTTCAAGCCGGGATTCGGAAGGCGGAAACGGTTGAGCGGAGCCATGAGTAAATCACGCATAAGCCAAATCAGCTTTTAAAAAGCTGAATTTATTCCTTGATGTTCTGAGGCATTGGGGTGAAATAGCAATCTAGGCTGACACTGCATGGGCAGAGAGCTGCTGCTGCCTTCAAGATCAAACATTACAGCTATACTTTTATTACCTTGAGACTTTGTTCCTATGGCAATAAGATACATTGAGACAAGAACTAAAGGTAGATACCTCCACCTACATTTGTTTTTGACAAACAACCTTTGCTAGTAAATAATATATTCTACAGTTGCAGGTTTCATATAATAAAAGAGACACTGGCTATTACAATATGATCTCCATGTTTTTAATGCCGTCTTTTTTTTGGATTCTTGTTTGTAGTAATGTTATAGTTTATATTAGCATCTATATTTAGCCAAACAGAGCGCTGTGCTCCGAGCCTGCCCCCCCGCCCCCTCCTGATTCTATCAGCCCATTTTTTGGGGCAGAACCGGGCCTGCGTTACGGCATCTCAGCTAGATCGCCGGTCCTGCCAAGAACAGAGTGTGCGATGGACCCCTCCCAAGCAAAACGGCCGGGTTCCGACTCAGAAACGTCAGCCCAGGATTCCAGTGGACTCTTGGCATTAAGGCTGAGTGTGTAGCCCAGGGGCTGCCCCCGTAGGCCTCGGACCGCAGACCGTGCTGACAGGTACCAAAGTGTCATGTTCCGACAACCCTGAGATTAAAATGTCACACCCCCAAAGTTATTTACTTAAGCGATTTGAGTTAACCTCCATGAAATATCCCTTAAGTCTAAAACCACTAACTAAATAACCCATTGAAGACGTAGCTTAGGGTAACACCTGAATGTTCACAAACATGGGGTCAGCCTTGACCTGCTTTAACACCAGAGCCGCCATAGTCCCCAGTATTTACTGCCTCCCACTATCACATGCTGTGCTCTACTCGAGGTAATTTTAGCAATCACTCAACAGCATTTTCAAATGTCAAATAAATATCCCGACGGCCCTCAGTGAGGTAAGGATCTAGCAAGTGAGCTCGACCTGACGAGCACAAACCTATCGAACTCACAAGGTCCCTGGGTAAGACAGGGCACCTCCGTGCTTGGGGTGCCTGCTACGGTACTGATAGGGCAGTGGATACAAAGGGAGCATTTCTGGAAAGCACTCCTTAAAATCTCGTCCAAAGATCTAGAAGGAACTTGGGTTTCTAGACATAGAGTGACCAGATAATCCATGTCAGGAAGGACACTTTGAGCAGGTTTTATAAAACTTACTTTTAATCTGAAATGCTCTGCTGCTTGGCTAAATAGTTCAGCTCTTCTTGCGCTTTGGCTGGTTTGTTTCCTTGACTGAAAGACTCATCCAGCTGTTTCACATTAACATTAGTGACACATGCATGATTGTAGAAGACTGACCAATCAGCACACGGGAAGAACTCAGCACTTAAGTGAAATCCAGGTCCTTTTCATTAAAACCTTAATTTACAAATCCTGTCCTCAATGTCTCCCCGCCCCCTGACATGGTTTATCAGGTCACCCTATTAGACATGATCTTTGATCTTCTGTGGTTCCATCTCAGTTACTTCTTTTTGTTATGTTCATGTTTACGTGGGTAAGTTGGAACATGGATGATCTTTGCATCAAAGTCCTGCAGGAATCTCCAAGGTTCCATGGCGATGGGGAGACCCTGATCTCTCCCACTCCTTTCACAAACTGTTTGTGCTGGCTGTTTTAACACATCTTCCTTCGAATCCTCCATGCCTCCCCACATGACTAACCTTGGCCTGACTTGTCTTTGTCCCTCGGGTAAAACAAAGAAACATTTTGGCTTCACGGCATCACTTCCAAAGCTCACAATATGACTTGGCTTACTGTCTGTGGGAAACCGAAGAGGATCGCAAAGAAACACAAGAAACATTTGGATAATGAACAAACCAAGTGATTACTGTACTGGAGAAATGTCTCATTAAATAACCTTGCGTCAGATCTTGAGCTTCTCCAGGATCCAGGTCCAGGATTATTGTTATCTAACATGATTTATTCACTCATTCAACATTCCGTTTCCTTAAAGGTTTAACACTTTTCAGAATACGCCACTTTGAGGTTAAGTGGTTCTGGGATCAGAACCTGTAATCTAGTTAACCAAACTCTCCAGCTGCAGTTTCTGTCTGCACGTGTATGTATGTCCTCATGGACATATCTAAGCATATACTGACATTGTTGCTTGACTAAACTACACTAAACTTACTCCTACTGGGCTTCCAAGAAAGGCCTGTGACTCATTGTGCACTCATTTCCCTATTAGCTGTTCTGTTGTGAGAAGAATATTTCAAGACATAACGTTTTTATGAGTTTGCAGCTCAAAGATCTCACCATCCTGCTTAGACCCCCTAGGATTTATGACTCTGAATCTGAGACCAAGTCCAGGATCCAGCAACATTAATCCATGAAGCTCAAAACTCAAATGTCCCAGCTGAGCTTTTGGACAGAAGTTACTATTTCTTTCTTGTTCACTGAAAGGTTGCTCATTTGAAAGCAGAATGACATACTCACTTATGTCTAAAGATCCAATAACGAGGGTCACGGCTTAAAGTGACTTCAGCACAATACCACTCCAATCGGGGCGCTCGTCCACATCACTTAAACGGAAATGGAAGCCCGGCTGAGAAAATCCTCGGTGAGCAGATGAAGATCCGTTTTCTCAGAGGCCATCATCTCTCGACTGAGGGACTAACTTTTCAGGGCCCCCCAAGACGCTACACAATGCCGAACATGAAGACGGATTTACCGTCCCCATCTGTTACCGCATGAAAAGGAGGTAAACCACCCAGAGATGCACGTCTGTGCAGCCGGCCTTGCGACATAGGGAGATCCAGCGCTATCATTAAAAGAGGATGAAGAGGATCATTGGGGTTTTAAACATCTCACAGCAAGAAATAGATAATGATGGATATTTAACCGCACAATCGCACAGGACACACAACCGACACCAGAGTTTGCTCTTCAGACTGTAGGTGTCTGGTGGTAGCCGAACATAATTTCGCTCTGAAGGCCCCATAATAGTGAAATACAGAAAATTGAAAAACCACAATGTCCAATCACTGCTTCTATGGGTTTATATAGCCGGTAATCATGCAAAGTAGGCTTAATGTGACTGTGAATTCTTCTCAAAAAGATGATAACAAATAAGTCTAATTTAAAATGGACTGCCATTCATTTAATTACTCACATTATTTTCATTATTTTCAACAAGAAAGCAAAGGAATTAGTATAAATACAGACTTTTTAAAAGTTACACCAAAAAGATAATTCAATCCTTATTTTCCAAAGGGAATTTTTCGAAAGTAGGGCAGTCCTCTTTGATATCAGACGCCGAACCCCCCGGTAATACACATCCACCTTTTAGTCACTGCAATATCGAAATAAAAAGGCAGGGAAAGCAGTGAAACAAACATCTGTCTTAACCACCTTTATAGTAAGTCCAACCATAACAACTGAATCGTGTGATGATCTATAGTAATGAACAGGACATCACAAAGCCAGAAAGAGAGAAAATCTGCGAAGAGAGGCCCGATCATACAATTCATTATATATTTACAATATAAAAGTGTTATGGTTGCACAGGAAAAAAAACTGCACTCTGACTATGTAAAGGTCAAAGTAATCCAATGAAGAGATGATCACACTTTGGGCATTAAGTGCATATTCGTCCTCGAGGAGGTTCACGTCGTCAATCCCATAATGCTTCAAATAGGAATTCTGTTTGATGAGAGAAGGGCTTCAAAGCCAATTGCTGTCATTGAAGACCTTCCTTCAATCCTCTCATGTAATACTAACATGTAATTCTAAGAGGATCATAAAAAAGGCATTATCCTATGTAATACTGTACTTCCATAGCAATGTTAGTATAAGGACCTGTATATCCACAGGAGCGAATGCCTGCTATGAAACCGGATAGACCGACTCATCAAGCAGGTGTTTTTGCAGTCGGTTTATGGTCAGCCATGTTTGCTACGAATGGAATTCAGTCTAAATATAGTTCAAAATGCCGGGAGAAAAGCAGGTCAAGCTCCTAGGTGTCTAAGCTCCTCTCCCAGGGTGTCATTCAACCAGAAAATTATTTTGTGGAGATATTGTAAATAAATTTGCAATGAATTATTATTACACATTGATATGACTAACACAAACCACATTTACGAATATAATTTTACAATACAATTTAATTTTATTGCTATGTTCAAATAGCAATATTGGATGCAATCGTGCCCCCTGCAGCCTAAGTAAAATCACTTGTGGGTGACAATAAGTACTTTACAAAAAGAACTTTATTAAAAGGAATTTACGAAATGCCTGTCAAATGGACACATTGTCTTGTTGGCTGTTAGCTAACTTTGCTCGTGTCCAGCTACGATGAATTTAAAACTTTTTATGCATGGAGTTGTTTCTGAAAAGCAATCTGGAAGAAAAAGGAGTTAATTTATGTTTTCATAAATCACCGCCAGGGTAGAATTTGCAGCCCTGTCTCTGCACCACGTGGCGTGATCTTAGAGGCCGTCGCTGGTGAGATAATTTACAGAAAGCATCTCGGGTGATCAGCACAATCATAAACGCGGCTAAATTATAGCTTTGGGGGAAGCTGCAGCCATCCCGAATCAAAATTCTGGTTCCACCCCTTCTAAACAGTGACGGAAGACCCGTAATACTCCTGAATTACAGACCAAGACCAATCACGCTGCTAATTTGGGGAGGAAGCCTGCAGTTTAGGGGTGGTCTCTGTCAGCGGTCAACCTTACTGGTGAAGATGCACGGCACGTATCTATAAAGGGACACAATGGAGGAGACGTCAAGGAACGCGGCGCATTCCAGAACGCAGAGCAGTAGAGGGAGCTCATAATGCCGGGGATCATGGGAAATGTGGGAGAGCACAGGGGTGACATCGTCAGACGGAGTGCTGGGTCAACAGCCACGATCGGCTCACTGCGGAAACATTCAAGTCAACAGCAGAAGGGAGAAAAACAGACCAGTTGTACGATTAAGCTACATGGGAACTTTGAAGTTGATCTTGAGTGGTTTTCTGATGCATACGCCTGGTGGGGGGGGGCGGGTATAAGGATATACAGATATTCACTACTCATTTGAGACAGAAACTCGATAACCGTTTGAGGTTCTCTGAGGTTCTCAGGGTACAGCAAGACCCAGGAGAACCCCAGGACCCGTTTCACCGTCTACAAGAGGCGTCACGCCACGTGGCATGAAAAAACAGCGGAGACACACGGGTTGGGGCGGGCTGGCGGGGAGGGGGTGTCTCTTGGCCTCGGGTCACAGACACAATGATCGTCACACAAACAGCAGCCACAAAGCATTATCAAGCATCTCCGTGGAGATAATGGCATACAAGCCATTTACCAACTGTGATTCTTCTGTCATTAACCCCATTAAGAACGACAGCAGTGAAAAGCAAGAGTTATGCCTTTAAACACTTAGCGTGTTGACAGATTCTGCCAGGGGTTTTGCTGTAGATACAAATGCGTCGCTCCCTTGATATAATCTGACGATAAAAGCCAGCTTTCTCTCTCGCTTTCTGTTTTTTTAATGCTATTCAAGACCTGGCATTTTCATTTGCATGCTGTCTGGGAATTTGCATAACCGTATCTCGTTAAACGGGATCGAGATCTGTGCAAATATCACCTAATCAACAGCAGCGGCCTGCCAGCATCTCCACGCGATGGGCTCGACTTCCACCGCCTCATGCCACCCGGCCCTCGGGGGAATTCCCCCCCCCCCCCAGCACGCCTGCGTTCCGATTTCATTTGCAATTGTCACTGATATTTCACACACAATGAATAATGCAAAAGTGTTGGGACAGACATTCATTGTGGGGCATGTAAAAAAAACATGGAAAAAAACATTGTTCCTTAAACAGGTCTGTCAGTGATTCAGAGAGCAGTTTGCTTTTGTCATTGAAGCCTGAATCACCCGATTCAAAACTATCATCGCTCTTCCAAGTTTCTTCTCCAATATTAACGCCAACATCAAGAAATCAAGTACATTACAAAAGGTCAGTCTATGTAAAACAAACCACACATTAAACACTAGATATAAAACAAAGTGGCAGTATTTTTCTCACAAATAATAGAAGGGAACAGGTGATACTTTGTTCCTCTCTTTGGGGAAATCGTGCTTTTGTCTCCGATCTTGCTCTCTGTGAGACACACAGACACATATTCATACGAGAGCAAATCTGGGAGTTACTGCACAAGCTCAGCAGTGCCCCAGCAGCAATTCGGGTCGAGCACCCAGGTCAGGGGCTGAAATGAGGGTATTGTCAGTCATGGGATTTGAACCAGCAACCTTCCGATTACAGGTGCATTGGACACCTACAGTACAGACGTAAGCCCACAGACCACACACTGCTCGCATTGGGCACCTACAGTACAGACGTAACCCACACACCACACACTGCTCGCATTGGGCACCTACAGTACAGACGTAACCCACAGACCACACACTGCTCGCATTGGGCACCTACAGTACAGACGTAACCCACAGACCACACACTGCTCGCATTGGGCACCTA
>JABFEB020000043.1:11605230-11618751 GCA_019775895.2 Stomatorhinus ivindoensis
TCACTGGAAAGGGGCATATCTATCAGCTGGGTCACTGGAAAGGGGCATATCTATCAGCTGGGTCACTGGAAAGGGGCATATCTATCAGCTGGGTCACTGGAAAGGGGCGTGTCAGCGGGCAGACGCCTTACTTGTGGAAGTCCTCAATGCAGTGGATCTGGTTGCTGGCATCCACAGTGAAGGGGATGCCGTCCAGACTGCGGTAACACACCACGCAGCTGAAGCAGTGTGGGTGGTAAGCCTTGCCCGTGGCACGCAGAATGCGCTCCATGATGGGCTGGGCACACACATGGCACGTCTCCAGGGTGTTCTGCATGGGGCATGAAAACCAGGGCACATATTTAAATAAGTAATATACAGATGTGTATGAATCCATATTAATATGTGCATTATGTATGATTGGACCCACAAGAACAAATTCCTTGCACTAGAGGTGGATAATTCATATCCAGAAAGTAAAAATCCAGAACAACTGTGAGTCTTTGTACTCAACTGGTTGGTAGAAGCAAAATATTGGTCTGGACTTCCTTTCTTTCTGCCTTATACATACCTGTACTTGGATAGATGAAGCAGATTCAGGCAAGCATATACACAGCGACCAGCTAAGAAAATATGTCTGAGTCAATCCAGACGATCCTTAAAAATACTTTGACAACAAATACACAAAGTGGGAGCCAGGAGCTGGGTCGGACTCACATTCAATGTTTCAGACTGGGCAAAGCCCCCAAACATTCTTTTGTAATGTGTTCAATCAGCAGAATGGGCCTTTTGATGCCGGTGTTATGGACACAGCTGGCACGAGTCCTGGATCAGTTTGATCATCTACCTTCAATGCCCAGATACAGCTATGACTGAGAGGATGAGCTGATCCTAAATCAGGGACAGAGAGAATGTGTGTGTATATATATATATATCATATTATATATAAAATCAGTGGCTAAAAAAAGAATACATTTTCCAAGGCAGTACCTCCTCTATTTTTGAGATTAAATAATGAAACAAGTACTGTGTGTGTACATATACATATATATATACATGTATATATCTCATACATTTTCCCTTTTTTTGTTGGACAGAACTTTAAATGGAACAGCTCCATTAGAAGCTTCCTGGAAACGCTGATTTATATTAAGATCTATGACCAGTTGCATGCAGGCCCCTTGCCTCTGATTTTGTATGATAAAAACAGAGCAGACCTCCATTACCAGGCAACATGGTTTGCAAACAACCTACACGTTGGTGCTGTTCAGATTGTTTCACATGGCACCTCAAAGAATGATGGGCTCCCATTTCTGTCCACCGAGGAATGATGTGTGGCAGAAACCACCTGGCAATACCCAGCCTGCCTGCGCGTGATGCCTTTTCCCACAATTCCAGGGCACGCTAAATTACTTTCCGCCACTTAATTTCAGAATCATGCATATTTATTACGACAACTCAACATTTATCATTCAGTATTTTCCTGAAAGTCCAAAGAGGGAAAACCTCTAGACTGAGAAAATATGCTCAGAAAAGCCCTTCGCAGCTGTAATCTTTGCACCGACGTCACAGCTGAGCCAGGTGATTTACATGATTGGGTACATTGTCTAGTAATAACTTTTAAAGATGCTTTACCAAAAACCCCGTGTACATCATCAAAAAAAATAAAATAAAATAAACCAATTAAAAACAGCACGTTCAGGCACCAATGGCCACAAGAGGGCACTAGACATTGAAGGATGGGCAGAGATTACAATCCAGCCTCGAAGCAAAACGCATTTCAACGTGTATCATTTGTGCCCAGCTTCATACGCTTCAATAAGTATTTGCCCTGGAGACCAAACATACGTCTGGATAGATAAGGCAGAGTAAGATTTAGGTCAGCCGGCGTTTGGCTGCGGCGCGAGAGGGCATTGCGCGTCCAATCCGACTTGGGCTCTCCGTTTGTGCTCATAGAGTCCGACTGTTTTCTGACACCCCTAGGACAGCAACCGCTGGCGTTTGACAGGCCGGAGGGAATGAATGTTTCCAGTCTCGCACATTTGCTACGTCACACCGCCCCACACATGCCCCCCACTTGCGATGCACATTTTCCATAGTTTGGTGGCCATTTAATCTGTTCACAATCAATTACGCCAAACTACCCCAGCTTCGCATTTTCCTGCACATTGCAGGGGCTACAGATTCACATCCCACTGTTTCGTACACACTGTTCAGAAGCCTCCCTGGGAGAAAGATGCCTATTTGAATCCCTGGATTCCTCTTCTGAACATTTTTGTGGTGAGTCAACCAAACAAGCAGACCAATACGATTAAAGTGTTATTCTCCCCCCAGATCCGAAAAATGGGGTCAACTCAAGCCAGGCGCGGGGAGAGCGGAGAGCTGCTGCACGCGGCACACTTCGCCTAACGTGCTTCGGCAAATACCCAACAGCACCAGCAGTGAAGAACTGCATTGTAATGTATCATTAGCAACATCCATTTAGCCACATTACAAACGCTACTCCACCGTAGGATCCCTGGGAGTCTGGAAACAATCCCAGAAATTGCAGGGCACGCAAAAAAAATCCACACACAGGCATATGTGCCAAATAATAATAGTAATGATAAACAATAACAACAATAACATTAATAATAACCACATTATTATTATTATTATTATGATTATGTTGACATACTAGCATGCTATTTTTTGTCAACATACTAGCAAAGTACAAGGGAGGTACATCTCAAGCATACAGCTGTGAAGGAGTCAACTAGTCGTAATTGCAGCCAGGCTGAGCTTCTAATGAACGACCGGTAACAAGGACAAGTTAATGCTGAAGCAAGAGCTGTACAGTACGTCACAATCGTTGAATCTAACTCGAAAAAATAAGTGCATTCAGGATTATGAGTTATTAGGAATGATGATGACAATGAATAATAATAATAATAATAATAATAATAATAAACATCCACTTCAGTTGCTCTTGAAATTAAAAGGCTAATAAATAGAATAAATTAGGTGGACTGTGTTTACATGCTGTGCAAGTCCTTCACTGTTTCATCTTTGTCAGGGCTTGGCTCTGAAGTGCAACAAAAAGTTCTGACAGCAAATTAATCAGAGACATTAGCATCGCAAAGTTCCTAAGTTCGCTCCAGGAGCAGCTGGGTGGAGGAGAAGGGATTTAGCCGGGTGACTTAAGAATTGTGCAATTACGTGTGCGATTAAACATAAAAATAAAAAAAAACGAGAGAAACAGAGTGAGAGTGAAAAGATGAATTCACACAGTGCTAAGATGGACAGCATAATTATCAATAGCAAAGTAAAACAGGTAGTCTTCTTGAGCTGAAGGACAGGTATTGTTTTTTTTCCTGGATCCTTGTGTACATGTGGAAGAGGACCATGCCATCTTAGTGGTAAAGATGGTGCCCTATGGGCCGTATCCAAGTGATTAAGGTTTCACCACCATTAGCCAATCAGCACAATTTCAGACCACTGATTTCACAAGTGGTACCTCGAAACGTCAACTAAGAAACCACTGACAGAAGTGGCTTGGCATTTCTCGAAATGTTAATGCAATACTATAATACACCAGGGTCTGGATCTGCCAGGACCAGGGACGGCTGTCTGGAACGTGTCTCGATTTCTTAACTTGTTCAAACCCACTTCCTGTTCGTTTGATGCAATAGTAAATATTTCTAGTAATTTCCACAAGTTACTGTCAGCTGTGTTTGACACAAAGTAACAGGCAATTCAGAGTCAAGTCATTGCCTGGTATTGGGTTCCTTTATGGTAGAGGTGGATAGCTCAGGTCCAGAATCTAAGAATCCTGACCAAGGTTTTGCTTCTGCCAATCAGTTGAAAACCCTGTGTCTGTGCCTCATTTTACATAACTGTTTGGTTGAAACAAATTTTGGTCTGGATTTTTTACTTTCTGGACCTGAACTTTCCACTTCCGCTTAGTGGGCTTCAGCACACCAAAGAACTCTGACAGCATATGAACCTAGCTGTTCAGAAATGTGAACCCCTGTCCAGTTGCTCTACGACACACATCACCTCTGAGCTCACAGAAACTGAGACCTTCACGGCCTTCGACCTTCAGCCCTGGGAAGGGGCGGACGGGCTAGAGCGAGTTCCCAGACCAAGCGCAGCACTGGCAAAGGGGTGGAAATTAGAGCGGGAGGAAATTATTTTGCAGCACAAATGAGTCACAGTCCTGAAGTGCTTCAGTCTGTTTGCAGAAGAGGTGTGCTCTGCACAGAAGCTGAAAATGGGCCATTGCACATTCTGCATGTCACATGACAGAGTAACAGGTATACACAATGCACACTGAACCTGGCGTAAACACGGACTAACCCTGGGAAATACTCTATAAATAACACATTGTGTTGCATCGAGCTGAAGACTAGTTAATACTGATTTAAGTAAACAATGGCATTTCAAACAGGAGGAAACATTTCTCAACATAAAAAGGTAGCAGGGGTTTAGAAGTAATTCCTAAGTGTGTTCAAGATAGCATAGCACAAACCTCAGATTATCAGATATCACAATTGGATATCCAAAGGAGACAAGTGAACAATTGTTTCCAGTCAACCCTCGGTTGTTATTTCATTTCTGCTACGAGGCTACAGATTGCAGCGTTACTGCTGGAACTCGTTTGCTTTTTTACTTGCTCTTGCAAAGTGCTCAAACCTGTTTGTGGAGACGTGTTCAAGAGGTAGGAAACGGCGAGTCTGACAAACAGAGGCCTGGACGGGACTGAACAACAAGCTGGTTGGCAATGAAGAGACCAAAAACATCTCCTTAGGAAGGCCGAGCACTTTATCTGTCAGAGTCGGAGGGGGGTGGGGGGTCTCATTGGAAATTACCCATGCTGGTGGCAAAGCCCAACCCCGGGGCAGCTCACCCCAAACGAGAGCCGAGCGGCAATATTACCACACAGGACCCAAAGAGCCTGGTGCTGCTAATTATTTATGCAGGAGGGGAAGTGCGTGTCACGTTCAATCTCTGGCTGAAAGGTATAACCACAGCAGGCAGATGTGACCCTGATGCATTCGGGTTTATTTAACTCATTAATGCAACTAATTGGAGTCAAAACCATTAACCAAAATGCTTCTATACCAGCTGTAAACATACTACGCTTTTTTTGCACACTGCGAAGACAGTTAGAATGATTCAATGATTTTCCATTCCCCCCCCATGTGGCAGTTAGGTAATGAGGTCAAAGTTGGATCAATGGCAGATCCAGAGGCTGCAGCCAATGCACAGGAAGAATGGAGCCTTCTGGGATAGCGGGACTTCATGCAATGCCTCCACCTGGCTGTCGCGGCCTGTGGTGACGGAATGCACGGGAAGCTGGCCTCGGAGCTTGCAGGAGTGGCGCTACTCGAAACGTATTTTTACTTTTGAAACCAGGATTCGATCCCTGTGACCTGAGCACTTCATCCTGCGGAATTACAGTGCTCTGCGTGAGGCTTTTAACAGAGGGCCTCCCATAGGGGCCAAGGGTGATCTTTAGCCCCATAATTTGATGTGGCAAGGAGTGTTAGCTTTACAGGAGTCAGAGTATCTCAGTAACTCAGGCCTAAAATCACTGAAGCCTGTATCCGCAAAAACTCATGGCCCCTTACCACAGCCCGAGGTCCTGAAGCACAGATTAATGAGGGATAAAGTGCTTTTCTTGGAAATGCAAAGCATGCCGCAGCTTCAATCCTATACTGAAAGCGTGAGACATGCCCAACTAATCTAATCGCATCCCCACGTGTGGTGTATGCAAACGCGGCAGGAACGTGATTCTGGGGCGACAACGGCACGGGCGACGGCGCGGCCCATAGATGCACCGTAAACGGGAAGAAGAAGACAATAGCAGCCTGTCGTTAATCGCTTCATCGTGGCACAGAAACCGCTCCATGCAAAGTGGGGACTGACTGAAAGCAGCCGCGCGACACCTCGATACCGCCGCAGTGAAAAGGGCAGTGATTGTCTGAGAGAGACGGTCACCCTGCCTGGAGACAAACGCTGCGCAGAAAGTGCAGGAAACAGATGAGGATGATGTGCGTGGCACCGGAGTCGCGCCCATCAAATACAAACAGTGCGGCGCACACCTGTCCCGAATTTCCCCGATAACAGGTGGGACAGCAAGATCCTAAGGTCCAACAGGATAATCCATGCTCTATATTAGGGGATCCCGATTCCAGGTTCGTAGACCAGTATTCCAATGGGCCATAGAGCGCTGGGGGTTAATTTACAAAAATACATACTAACTATACATTTGAAATTTTCAATGCCCTCTCACGTTCGCACATTCTGTTCATATCTGACAGCAATGGATACAGTACACTCATGAAATTGCAGTTTTACTGGTTCATAAAATTTCTGAACAGCATAAACCGATTTGCAGATACCAACAGATTGGAAATCCCTACCACTCTATATGTATTGCATGGTGGTTCACTGTCTAAGAACCCCTGAAAATGCTACGGCTATGAATGTCTGTGGTCAAGCAGCTGTCCACAGCAAGGCTGAGCAGCGGTGCACAGAGGCACTGAGTCACAACTACTGCACAAGGGTGGAGCTGGGAGCCCCTGCATCTTCCCCACCGCGAGGCTACCGTGTGACAGACAGGCTTGTGCATCTGAGGCCGGTCTGAGGTCACATTTTTAAACAATGCAGGCAGCGAGCAGGAGTGTGAAACGTCAGGCGGTCCCGCAGAGTGCTGCGTGGGGTTTCCTGGAATGCCACGCGTCGCCCTGCCGGCCTGGACTTCTGAGAAGCGCCGCATGAGTGATTCAGGCCGATCTCCTCGCTTTTCAGGAGAAACACGTCACTGCAGGAGCTCTTCAGCTCACTGCTGTTACGATGGTGAGAGAGTGCGGCACCAGGCCTCCAGCCCGGGAAGCGATTATTAACATCACCATGGTGACTTCCATCGACTGCCCTCACTCAGAACGAACACAATGGCCAACTGGGGAGTTATGTATAGAATGGCTAAGTCAGCCCCTCCTAAACTAAAAAGGGAAACAAGCAAGGGCATTGGAAATAGGAAGAATGAGAGGGACACCTCCCCCCCGACAAATAAACAAATAAGTGTGCTCCTTATATTTTATTATAAGTCCACTTGTTACTGAGGCCAATTCGCTATGCATGGGGAGCAGGGAAACAAAACTTATATACCTGACAGAGATGGGGGGCCTGTATCAGAGAAACTCATCTTATCATAAGAATAAGTTTTTTTTTAGATATGTTGCTTATGAAGCTGTACCCTAATCAGTGTTAGCCTTATTTTAATTGATGAGATCTTTAAAATTATCTTTACAAGTCTCCTATACCGCATCCTTTCATAGTACGCCCATTACGATAGCACAATATACATCACCAACCCCCCATCCTCACCCCCCCCACTCCTGTCGGGGTAAATTAGGTCTCATCCAATTGGAAAATCCTTCCAGTGCCAATGGAGGCAAGCACTGGTGTACTGCAAAGTATATATTAATTTGAAAAAAAATTTAACTTTACTTTGAATGCTCCTGTAGCTCTAATGACACAAAGGTCGTGGGTTCGAATCCCAGAGCGCACACATAAATCGTAACCTTTCCATATACTACAAGTTGCTTTAGATAAAAATATCAGAATTATTACTAAAATGTAAATACAAAGCCTGAATACTGATACTTCATGCAACAGCAGCATGTACAAAGTAAATAACAGCAATGATATATCCCAAGCAGAAAAGCATATCCCCTGTGACAGCTTCACAGGGACCACGACACAGGATACACCTGTCCTGACAGCTGGCCAAAAAACGACATGCCCTGTACCACAACGCGGACAGTTACTTCCCTGAACGTCTGGGGGTAATTTTACACCTCTACACTAACCTACAACTTCCCCTTTCCCATTCGGCGGAAAAAAAAGAAGAAAAACAAGAACTTTGGAGATGTGGGCCTTCGAATTTAATAGCAACTGTAGTGGAAAAAATACTGGATTTATCACAGTGGAAGTGATGTGGAGTCTCATGGACATTTATTGCAGGCATAAACAGGGTGCGCTTGGCTAAGAGCGCTAACAGAGTACCACTGTTAACCTTAGGATGGCACTGAATCAGCTGCATACCATACAGGCAGAGAACCGTGGCTGAACTACTGCAAGCAGCATAACTCCACTAACTGCCAGGCCACCATATTGCCCTGCTTGATTTAAATACCCCAAATGATCACAAAGAAACATCCCCGGTCGGCACGGCAACGCGCAGCCAGCATCCTCAGCGCTTCCATTCCACTGAAGTTGTGTAACCTGCAGTTACAGTAAATAGAAATGCCACAAGATTACGAAAACTTTCATCTCGTGAACTCTCAGAAACGACGATTTCACCGCGGCACTCAAATTTCCTGTTTTCGATGAGATCTGTAGCTTGAAGCAATGATAAAATTTCCAAAAGAAGCATCTAGCTACGAAAAAGGAAGAGGCAGCGGGGAAGACCATTATTCGGTTTCAGATCTACAAAGGGAAGTAATCCTATCTTGGAATTGAGTTTGATTTGAATGCTGCCTTTGACATCTCAAGGGAGACGAGTCTGTTTCTTGGGTGCTTATCTGATCTGCCTCCCCACAGGTTTGCCTATCGGCCAGCTGAATCCCACTCGCACCATGGAAACGCGATACCAGCGTCAGCGTCTTGCAAGTGCACATCTGCTGGCGGCACTTGGGAGTGCCTCGGGGCCGGCCAGTGCGAGGGACGGCGGAGTCTGAGAGGGGGTGGCTTCGCGACTGCGGCAAAAAGCAACCATGGGAAGGACCAAGACTTTCTGGAGGAAGAAATACGAAAATGCCTGGAACGTAAATCTCATTAACGTGGCACCCTTTCAAATCCAGTTAGGTTATATGTACCAAAAAAACTCATAAATGAGCCCTATGAGACAGTGTTATACCCGCAGAATATATGATGAACTGCATTAGCTGACAGAACTGGCTGGCTTTGTTCACCTTAATCCTCTACATCACAATTGTATTTTGGCTTTGAATTTTGTCATTTGGTAGACTACAGTGCTGAGAGTGTATCGGTGTTACAAATGGGACAGACTAAGTACTCATAATCAAGCATTGTGGCAAATGGGACGGCCTGGATACTCACAATGTAACAGGGCTCGCAGTAGGCCTTTTTCTCCATAGCATAGAAGGGCCTTCCGCGAAGCTTGGTGCCGCAGGTCATGCAGACGAAGCAGTCCACGTGGAACACCTGGTCCATGGCGGTGCAACCGGTGCCCTCGCCCACCACGTTCTCGCCACAGCTGGCACAGCGTCCTGTGGTCAAAGGGCACAGGGTCAGAGGACACGGATGGCCAACCACCCGCGGCACTGGTTCATCTCCGTCCAAAGACACGACGTTGAACACCAGCAATATACAGGCATACAAATTCAATTGTACCAACCAAATACAATTTCATTAGTAATTTATTCAAATTTAAACCAATTTTGTTATGCATTTATTGCTTGTATACAGGTGAAAGCAGTCAAGTGAAAAAGGTCAGCATTCAGGACAGTTTCTTTGGCGTAACGGGCTAACGGCACTGAAGAAGGAGAACATAACAGAGTGTTATGTAGTTGTCTTTAATTGAGTTGAAGATATCTTTAATTGAGTTTAAGATGTCTTCAGCTCAATGAAAGATATCGTCAACTCAATTAATGACACTCACAATTTAATTAGCGGTATCTGGAAATAATGGGGCTTTAGAGATATCTCTGAGCGTTCTCTCTTTGTAATTCTTCAGGCTGATAGAATCTGGCAAAAAAAACCTTCAGATATTAAGAATTAATTTAAGTTTAGCTGAGTGATTTTATTCTTCTGTTTCCCTCCCCAATATTTAAGCAAGTTTCACTGACGAACGAAGTGTTTCAGAATCGAGAGCGCTCCGTTCCATGGTTCCAGTGCACGCGGCAGAAAATTATGCAACAAACTGCACAGAGGTCTGAGAATCATTATGATGCTGAACGATGTTTTACAGTCTTTTGCAACTAAACGGAACACAAGGAAACGTTCCATCTGCACAAGCTACAAGTTACTCTGAAGTTTCATGCCGATATCAATTGGCAGTAACGATTCATCAGTCCCATCATGTCAATGGTGCAAAAATATGGGTATCAGTGGCACAGAAAAATCAACCTGGGTTATATCAAATTTGCAGAGATAATAATAAAACACTTTAATCTGAAATGACCTTTTCCATAAAGATCACAAGAACACTAAAAAAGGCCAGCAAATCTTTGATCAGGGCGGCATGCAAGTCCAGATGTTCTTCAAATAAAGTGTACGGTTAAGCACATTTAATTAAGAGAGCATGGCTCAGTTACATGATGAATGCTCAACACAATGACAAACCTAACTGAATGTTTACATTCAATAATACTGAATTAATCCTATCCAAACTGTACAAATGTTCCATTAAGATGGGCAGTTTCAAACACAGTTAACCCAAAAACAAATTTTAAAAAAACCACAGACAGTAAAGTGACAGGTGGCTGGCAAAAGGATGTATTTATCTGCTATCTGCATTAACAATCTGATCACTATCAGCAGCAATCTGGAAACTTATGGTCCATGTCACCAGTTTCAGGCCTGAATCGATGTCTCTTAGAAAGCACATGGAAACTCTGAAGCAGACAGGCCCAACCCAGGCACTGTGTGCACTGAACCGAGCTGGACTGGGCTCACATTGCTGCTTGCCAGCCGGTGTGCAACTCAAGGTTTCCTGTCTTTTATAGACAGTAAGTCATGGTAAGGAACCTGGGTAATTCAGCTGTTTTTACATAAAATTACACCTTAAGCGATGCCGCTGAGCTGCTTCAGAGAGAATGCAGACATACGAATGGAGATAATTTGTCACTAACTCTTCCAGACAAGAATAATTTTATAAGACTGTTAGGGGAGTAAAATGCAAGTTTTATTATTGTTTTAAGGAGTTCTCTTTTATAGTACATTTTGTTTTTTTTTAAATAACACAATCTTTTAGTTCCTTCGCAATTTTTTACGATCAATGTATCTAGTGCAATATAATTAAGAGTATTAAAAATCCAAAACACAACATGGAGCTGAGACATAGCTCATTTGTGAACTGGGTCCGACAACACAGCCAAGAGACTCATCCCGTATAATGAGAACCAGCTGAAGACAACATGCAAGCACGGCAGCCAGGCATGACCCAGTCCGAGGTCACGCCACTTCAATGGCTTGTACCTTCACTCGTCGTGACATTTCCAAGCAAGAGGAAACCCAGAACCAAAACCATTGAGAGCTCCGCTCAAGGCTACCAAACACTATGCAAATGCATTCAGCCACTGAACCAAGTATCTGGGACAATGCTCAAAACTGTCCAACGGAAATCCCATTAATGCACATCGAGCTTGCAGAGCTTCCTTTATTTCTGTGTAGTATAGGCTATGGTGCACTGAACAAGCGCCAACTGCCAGACGCATCATCTTTATTTAGCTACTTTGGTTCTACTGCTTGCCCTTCATCCCAGGAAGCTGTTTTCATCACAGTTTGATACCTCTTCCTATATTCCTCACCTAGATTTCATATACATCTTGAGGGCACTTGTACCTAACATGAGGATAAATATCTAGCGCTAACTTTTCATTCCTGTTGAACCAAGATGACAACCAATGTTTGCTAGGAAGCTGAACTTAATTTTACAGTCTTTATTCTTTTTAGATCATTGATTATAGATCATACACTCATATGTGTCTCTCCATCATATTCTATTGAGTTTAAACAATCTCTAAATGAGTACATCTATTAAACATAGTAGAGAGCAACACAGTGAGCTAAATGAAGGGTATGTCAGAACACGACAAAGTAAGATTTATGAATCTGTCCAGGTGTGGCCTGGTTTTTAGCTTCACGACCTGCGCCTACTGCCCTACAAAGAGATATAGCTACGCAGCTGAACCTACCATGTCTGCCCATAATCACCAGAAACATCTGCTGTCACAATCTGACTTAATCAATCTTCCCTGTATGGAATACATAGTAAAAAGGACCAATTCAATTCATGTATTAAAATAAAAATTCTCGCAAATCTCTCCAGATGGACTCCAGACTTCCAGAGGAAGCAATGGAATATGAAGTACTGACGTAACTAAAATGCAGTCGTGCTGCACATGGACTACTTTAAAGCAATACTAAGGATGCCATTAAAAGGTCAACGTGACATCTCTGAGCCTGTGATGTGACCGCACTTTGCAATCCAACTGATTAAAATCTGACGACGCCCTAATTTTGAAGCCAGGGTGCAAGATCAGTTGGGTGCAACCATGAGTGTGTAGAAGTGTGCACGCTATCAGGGACAGGACAAGTGGCGTCTAATGAGTCAGCCATTTCCCGCAGCGCAAAGGGCTACTCTGCATTACTACACTACCCATTACTAACAAAGATAAAGGCCACACCAGAATCACTGTCAGGTTTCTAAACAACATCTTGCCCTCAACTCACAAGGCCCTCCATCTAGTGTTCAGAATCTGGGAGCTGTTAATAACAAAACCATTAAAGGATGTTACCAAAACACACTTCCTATGAAAAACAGTGCCATTTAGAAACAACAAAAAAGAATAAAACAAGGAACTAGAAAATCTAAGTTTAACAGAATTAAGTATAAGAAAAACAGAAAGAGCCTTAATTAAATTTCACAGAGAACCTTTGTAAACAGATGAATCAACAAAGAGTCTTGTCGGTGTGCACTGGGTGCAAATTAGTAAAGAGACTTCTGAAAAGTACAAATTTAAGCTGGATCAATTAAGAACAAAAAAAAAAAAAAGAAAGAAAAATGAATTAGACCAGCAAGCAAAGTGCATCAAACTAACTTTAACTCTTAAGCCATTACAAAGTAATGTTTACCACCGAAGGAACAGAAAGAGACGCCTCGCTTCCAGCACGTAAGCCAGAGGTGAGGGACCTCAGTGCTGGTTCCCCCTATTCTCTTCTGACACGTGCCCACAGCCATCATAACGGAGACGTTGGGATGACCGTGGTTTGGAGTTCTTTGTGATCGTGTGGGGATTTCAGAAAGGGAACGTGGGCAGCAGAGAAAATGTTGTCGTCCTGTCTGGGGTTTGCACTTCTCCAAAGGCCACACCTGTTTCCAGACAAACTTTGAAAAGAGGACCCTCCCTATGCAAAACAGACTGATCGGGAGGAATCGAACTGGAACAACTGGAGGCCACGATGGCAGAGGTTCCAGGTCTTTTTATAATATATTGTGTATTTGATAATATGTAGATGCACAGAATTGGGTAATTCAGGTTCAGGAAGTCCAGATCATGATTTTGTTTCAACTAACTGGCTGAGCATAAAGAGTCACAGTCACAGGGTACTCAACTGGTAGGCTGGAACAAAATCCCGGTGTGGACTTTTACTCGTTGGACCCGAATTACCCAACTTGGTAAAAAAGTCTCAGAACCCACATTTTTTTCCTTAGCCTTAATCAGGACCCAATTCTCGATATCAATCCTCCTCTTTAAACATATAATCCAAATATGTGAATAATGGGGGGGGGGGGGGGGGGGGGCA
>JABFEB020000043.1:11627755-11639975 GCA_019775895.2 Stomatorhinus ivindoensis
CAGGCCGTATCCCGCTACCCCCGAACCCGCCCTGAGAGAATGCTAAGGGCATCACAGCGACTCACCATGTTTTCACCAGGACAGCGGCACCCCCCACCCCCCCGTTCCCTCTTCATCGGCAGACCGCGTTCCTGTCACCGTTCACATTCCCAGGCTCACCAAAAATACGGATGGCTTCATGAACAGCTTCCACCGGAACATTTCACAAACGGACACCTCTTCCATTTACGTGCGGTGACATTTCAGAGAAGCTGCTCTGGTTTAGCACTGAAATCCCATCATGTTTTTTCACCATCAAGGGTAACCTGACCATGTGAAGAAGGTTCTATAAACAGATGGGCAGAGATTTTTACGTTTTTAAGTTTATTAATCACCCCTGGTTTCTCTAATGCATGACAGTGACACCCGGGTACAAACAGGGCCGTCATAGACAGTAAGACTCTTCCAAACACGTAAAACAAATCAGCGAGGTTAAAAGCAGACATGTTTACACAGGAGCAGGGATATTTTAAATGATTTGTGGCCAGGAATTTACCGAGATGCCTTTCTCGAGAAAGGAACAGGAAGGTGAGAGGTGTCGTATTAAGGCAGCCTGCACCTTGGAAGCAGGCAGGTCTGCCCTATCGACATATTTTCCAATCCAGTTATTGTCAGCTTCCGATTCCTCCAGTAAAGATAAATATAGATGTAAGGAGTCCTAAATTAAAATCAGTCTTATTTTTCTTGAGGCTACCGATTTGATTAAACTGTATGCGCCGTACCTTTTAAAATTGCTATTTTCTCCTTTACTCTAATCCACTTGAGGGAAGAGCATCAGAGTTAATGAGGATGGCGCGTGGCAGGGAAGGAGTGAACGAGTAGCGCAGGACCGAGGCTGGAGCCCCTGTGTGGCCTCTCTCTATACTGCCCAGCTGTCGTCGGGCCCACCACCGGGGGGAGGACTAACATGTCCCAGGCTCCTATGTCTCTGGCCAGCAGAACAAAGCTACTTCTAGATAAGAGATGTAGAGGTGGGTGTGCACAGGTACACAGCTCATCCCCACCTCTAAAAAAACCTGATCATATGATTCATCACATCCCAGTCACTGCCTCTTTCAGCTTTTGCCATCAGGCAAGAGATACAGAACAATGAAAACCAGGACAAAATCACCTAAAAACAGTTTTTATCCCAAAGCAATCATGGCTTTAAATTCAAGCTGTTCATTTTTATATTTCATCAGTGCAATTTGAATATTCAGTGCAATTTATATTTGCACATTTTTTATATACTGTTTCATTACTCCTATGCCTCACATTGGGTCGATTACATTTTCAATTTCCTTGTTTAAGTGATAATGACAATAAAGATTTAACTTATCTTATGAAACAATAGATTTACCAAATACTGCTCCTAAAAATCATCAGAAACGTGTATCAGTTAGAGGAGTAGTGTGTATAACTAATTATACAGTATAACAGTATACCCACCTAACAAGACATCACTACTGCACTGCTCTGGACACTTGTGTTTCGTTCCAAACGCAACTTTAGGATATATTTCAGTGGGATATTTCACTGGGGTATCTCCAGTTAAATCCCATGTCGGGAGTTAAACCAGCAACATTTTGTGTGCATTTATAAGATATTACCTGACCCTAGTGAATTCTGAAGTAGACAGAGTTCATCTTGAGTAAAATGTACCATCATGATGAAAAAAAAAAGCACAGCATGTTTGCCCGATTGAAAGACAAATATGCTTGAAATAAATTAGAATGTTTTCAGCAGCTGACGAGACAAAACCTCGTGGCCTGCAGAGGTCAAGGTTTATCAGCAGAGCAGTCTGATTTTGATAACGCACAGCCCAGCCCCACCCAGCCGACCCTGTGTGTTATGTTACCCAATCAAAACGTAAATGACCTTCTGGAAGATTCACCCTCCTGTAGAGGCAGAGCAGGCCGCAGCATAATCCCCTGTCAAACGTCAGTCACGCTCAGAAGTAACAGAAGTCACCATCCAGCCTAAGCCTTTCCCCGATTAGGGCCGTCACAAGATCCACAGAAACTGCTAAATTAACTGTCAGCCATGAAATCCTGTTTTTTTTCTCTCATAAAAAAAAAAACTCCATCCTTTAATGCAAAAAAGATCAAACACCGTTGAGGCTGGGTAATCGCATCACTTGGAGCCAATAAATTCACTCCGAACCAAACGCATCACTCATGGTGCAGGGGAGCGGCGAATCGTGAGTGTTTCAAGTCACGTAGGCATTGACATGCGAGTCCCGGTCACCTAGCGACTCAAGTCAGGTGTTTGTTAAAACCAACTATTTCCAGAAGTCAAAAAAGAAATCAAAGACAGAAAAAGTATATCTAGAAAGCAGCTCTGACTTTGATAATATATACAGCAAACCACACTGAAATTTATCAGGTCATAACTTAATGTTGTAGATTGTTTTCACTTGCATAATACTTTTAATTAAATAAAATACATTTTAGTTCTTCTGTGTCCAAGTTGAAATGTTGCAATTTAATCAGCCTAGAGTGGCAATGAAAAGGCAGTACTGGCAGATTTTGCATTCATTCTAATCTTTCTTTTTAATTCTAAGGCTTTTATCTTCCAATTCAGCCCTATTTGGCATGATAAAAGCACAGGAAGACAAATCTATAACAAGGATGGAAAATGCATTAAAAAAACGATAGTCAGGGGGTTCAAAAGCGCCATGGCTCCAGTTATAATTAATTTCAAATTGCCCGTTTTACCGGTTCAAGCTTGTTAAAGTTTTTTTTTTTTTTAAGTTTTTTTTTATTCCCCTGTTGAATAACAAAAGGGGTATGTCTGGTAGCTGGGGCTGCAAAACCAGACTTCAGTGACATCAGCTACAAAGGACTGCTGGGAAACTTATATGACAGCATCATGGAGGGAAGTCAAAGCCATGACAGGGCACGGGCAACGGCTGCTACACCACACGTTGTCACTGCATGCTGGGAGCTACCTATACTGGGATTTAAATCAGCTGCTTTTCCATCATGAGTCTTGTATCTTAACTACGCATCAAATGAGCAGGAAGTGTGGGGGGGGGTGAAACTTAATCGGAATTTCTCACTCCTAGCACATTCATGTACACTCATACACTCCATGACCTCTGACCGTTCTTCCATATGTTCTTTTGCCACAGCAATAATAAAGAAAAAGACGAACTACAGAGAGGCAACTGCCATGGCTCTCAAGCGCTGAGAAGAGTACCTTTGATGTGAGCAAACTAATACTTATCTACAGTTTACATCAATTAATGATGCCTGCAGTGCCCCATCACCCTGTTCGGTTTAGAATTTGGAAAAACACGCTGTCCTTACTGTAATGATCTGCTTTAATCTCTTATTTGAATATTACAGGATCGACCACCAAGTTGGTAAACAAACATACTTCTCCTAACGATAAATCCAGGACAAAATGTTTGCATCTACTGAGTAGTATGCTACGGTCTCTCCGCATTCAGCATCATTTGAATGTGTCTGTAGAGCAGGGTTCCCGCAATTCCGGTCCTGGAGGACTAGACTGCAACCTACTCAAATACACTTTATTCAGCCATTTAACCAGGCAACTGCCAGGTTTAGTAGGTCTGTTTGAGCAGGAAAACCTGCAAACTGTATTGCAGGGCTTGCCCTCCAGGACCAGATTTGAGGAACTCGACTCACTGGGTCTCATGCCACAAAGACTGGTTGCTCAATTTCCAGGCCTAATCATAATATCTGTAACAATAATAGTACAGTGTGGTGGATCGGTGAATAGCACAATCGCCTCACACCCCAAATCCCCACCCCTAGCTGTGTATGAGTGCAGTCTGCATGTTCTCCCCATGTCTGTGCTGGGTATCCTTCAGGTACCCCTTTGGAGTACTCCTCCAGCTTAAGGTAAGGCGTACTGGGGCCTCTGAATCTCCCTGATCCATCTGTACATCCTTCCCAGGGTGCCATCTTCAATGTTCCTTCTGCATCCTGGGACAGGAGAAGGCTCAGCATGACCCACTACTGGGTAAGGAATTATGGATGATAAATGTATTAAGATCGGCTCCCTGGGGGGGGGGGTGTTTTGGGGAGGTCCAACTAGCAGGAGACGCCGGGGGCAGACCCAGGCTGGAGAGGTTCTCTCTCTCGGCTGGCATGAAAATTCCCCAGTCTCTCCTTGGAGGAGCTGGCTGGGGAGAGAGAGGTCTGGCCATCCCCTACTTAGGCTGATGCCCCTGCGACATGACCCCAGATAAGCAGCAAACAATGGATGAATGGATGGAACGTATGAAGATATTTGCGCTACTCTTTAAGTCAATGGAAGCGGAGATCCTCTCCCCGATGACCCAGGTGCCGGTGGCGAAAAGCCCTGCAACCTTGACTCACTTCACAGATACAGTGTCACCGCAGGCTGAGCTGCTCAGAATCCCAGGCTGTCCTAACACTGCTGAACACAAGGCCACCTACGCATCTGTTTTTAAACTTGTGTAAGTTTGGCCTGCCTGGGAATGTTGGGAAGCTAATAGGACCCACACACTGTTTTCCCCCTATGACTGTATCATTATCTTCTTGCATTTTCCTACAGTATAACCAGTATGAATTTTTAACTGACTGTACTGTTTTGTTGTACATCTTCATTAAGGACTTTGGGGCAAGTATGTTCTGAAGAGCACGGGAAAGTGAATTAAAGTGTGGTTCTTTATACTGCGATTAGCAAATCACAATGCTAAGAGGTGTGTTTTCTGCTGGATCAACTGTCCTGCACATGTTTTCAGAGAGAAGAGGGATCAGACATAAATACTGGTATTTCCCATGGTATCCAAGCCAGTACTACACACAGATGATTAAACTGCAAGAATGACAACAACAACTTTCATTACTATTGGCCTTCTAGGGAGCTTCTAACTCTCCAGAGAGAGAAAAAGGGAAATCCATGAGATGACTGATAACCAGGATGCCCGGCTGAAGGTGGATTTTTCCATGGTCAAGAGGGTAATACGATTTACCACATCGCAGTCTCTGCTTGCATCGTTTAATCATTTACAGCATTTTTACTGTACAAGGAACAGAATGTTCTGACAGGTGCGGGCCTACCTTCTGCTGGGCCACAGGACCGGAACCGAACTGTGCGCCTGTCGAAGGTGCCAGGGCAGGAGGGACATCGGTGATGTAGGTCTTCTTTGGGCCTGGAGGATGACAGCCCTGGCTGAAGGGTGCAGCGGGATGACCGGGCTCGGGTCTCCAAGTGTTCTGGTTCCCATATGCCAGACCTTGTCCCATCCCTGGGTAGTGCTGCTCCGGGTACCCTCTGAGAGGCTGAGGAGTGTAGCTGGGCTGAGGTGGCCCATAGGCAAAATCAGCACTGTTACGGAGCTGGGGGGCTCCATATGGAGCTGGGGCTGGGACTGGTGCACGCATAGGCTGGTGAGGAGGCTGGTGAGGAGGCTGGTGAGGAGGCTGGTGAGGGGGCTGGTGAGGAGGCTGGTGATGGAACTGGTGAGGGGGCTGGGGGGGACCCGGGGGCATGTAATGGGGACTGGGCTGGGCAGTCTTCACCTGGACATTGATGGCTGGTCGACTGGGGGTGGAGGTAGTGGTATAGGAGGCTGGAACGGGCTGGGGTTGGGGTTGGGGCTGAACCTGGGGCTGGGCCTGGGGCTTGGCAGTCGTGCTTGGAGAGGCAGCTGGGGTCTGAGGCTTGGCTGTAGACTTCTTGGTCGCCGTCAGTGGAGGCTGGTTGGGAATCACCATGCTCTTGTGTCCGATGACAGGCGCGGAGGAGGGGCCAGTCCCAGAGGAGACCCCATAGTTCTGAAACGCAACAACATTATTAGTACAGGCACTTCAAGTGAACCCATATTTCAAGAGAAAGAACTTCAACTGATTTTATTCCTCAAAGCAAGAAAACCAACAACGTGATGCTGACTCGCAACACACAAGGTTGTTCCTTCACCCTTATTTCCGGCTAACTGGGCACGCGCTAATGCAGAGGCATCATCTCCTCATAAGCTCGCAGGGTAGTGCCGGGGTCCTCCAGTACACGGCTCAGCTCTCAGCGGGCGGGACAGACCAAGTGCACGTCGGCATTCCCATGTCTGCACAGAGTTATTTATCTGTTCCTGGAGGGCGACCAACAATCTGGCCTGCTTCCCCAGCACTTTCAGCAAGGCTATCTGGACACCAGAGACCGGTGATCCTGGGCACTTTCCAGGTCGAACACGTCGTAAAAACTTCTGGGTGAGGATCGATGCCTTTTGGAGGGAGGAATCAAGGAATATTGGCAGGTAGAGGGTGCCTACAGTCATTGGGAAACTTGTGCTGACGTTAGCTTTAGGGGAAGGAGGCGGGCTATCACAGATCATACAGAGCTATATCGCGATCAGACAACAATCCGCCTTATGTCAAAAAAAAAACTAACTCCTCTGGAAACCACAGGCCTATTGTGAATAACCTTCAACTTCTATAACCCACAGACAGAGGGCTGCAAAGGCTGACAAAATCATTCATAAACTTTAAAAATAAAAACAGTATTACAGCCTTAATTAAGTTTATATTATATACGTACAAACAAACACTAAATCTTCTGCCATCTCCATACCACAAGTATGAATGAAATCAGCGAAAACCAAGTACTATCTATGGGAAGTCAAGCAATCAACACAGTTATCCGTTAAGACTAGTGGCCTAAAAACACTGACACGCACATTCCGATGCACGATTCCTTTACACATCAGAAAATTGTATTACATTAGATTATCAATTACACTTCATTGACCCCAGAGGGAAATCCCATGCAAACACCCCCCCCCCCCTCAAGGATAGTGACTATGGTGTGATGTAGGAGGTTTGTAAACTTCAACAATCCACAGGTCTAAGTCATCTGGAGCCTGCATTCCTGATAGAACTTCCCCTGGTGAACAGGGCTGTGAGGAGAAAACGAGAAAACAAAACAAAAACCCCACGTGAAAGTTACCAAGAAAACCCGGCGTACCCAGCCAAGGACTACCAGAACCCACTTCTGAAATCCTGGGGTGGAGTTTGCTACTAAGTGCTAGGGCATCCACATAACCTGGACAGGCTCATCCCTTAGGTCAGGGGTCTCCGACTCCGGTCCTGGAGAGCTACCGTCCAGTAGGTTTTCTATCATACCTGGCTTCTGATGAGCCTCACCTGTTCTCAGGTAAATACCAGGAACAGGTGTGGTTCATCAGAAGCCAAGTGGGAAAGAAAACTTCCTGGATAGTAGCTCTCCAGGATCAGAGTTGGAGACCCCTGCCTTAGGTTCACCACCTGTGAGGTGAAAGGCGGAGGTCAGGCGCAGCCTCATTTAATGGACAACAGCTTTGGGAACATGACAGAGAAGAATCGTTTATATTATTTCCCTGCATGCATAGTGTGGGATCGGCAACTCAAACTTTTGGTTAGGAGTGATTGTCTCCTACTCTAGAGTTTATTAACTTTACAGTTGAATTAGCTGATTTGAGGCTGCATACTTGGATGAGTGGCAGATATAGTAAGTGAGCCCTAATGACAGTTGGATGTATGTTTAGGAGACCAGATGGGGCAATAAGAGCCAGGTGAGCCAACAGGATTTATTGGGAATGTTTTAAAAAAAGGAGGAACTAGAGAATGTATTATAACTTCAGAGAAGACTCCCATCAATGATCAAACTTAGGATTCAGAAGGAACAATATACAATCGGCCTGAGTGTAAAAACAGAGGACCAATTCTTCTCCCTCGCTAGCTCTGAAGGTCTGTATATTACAATTTGACCCAGCACAATATGAGATACTGGTGGCACTACTGCATGCTCTTCAGTCCCGCTGTGAAGGTATTCAGAGTCGTGTCTGCATCCTTAACACTAAAGTGAAGGCGTACAGAGTGGGTATTGGCCTCCTACAAAGGTGAGCTTTATCTCCACTTGAGATTTTCATGGACAGGATGTCAAAGGCACAGCTGCGGCTGGAAGCATGTACTGCACAGGGGTCTAGAAGTAATATCCCTGGTATTTGCAGATGATGACATACTTTTAGTCTCATCCAACCAGGACTTCTACTATGCACTTCAGCCACTCGTTGCTCAATGTGAAGACATGGGGATGAGAATCCTCCTTGGTCATGGTGCACAACCAGACAATACTAGATTGCTTCATTTAGGTGAGAGGGGGACACTTTGTCCTTTGTGAAGGTATAAAGGCTTTCCAATCAACCTATGTCACCTCCCTCACCTATGGTTAATGAGCACCTACTTATTCACAAACCTAGAAATATGGTTTCTTTGCAGGACTGTCAGCCTGAAACAAGGTTTCTCATCCAAGTGGAAATCAGGTTTCTCTCCAGGGTTTCCAAGCACTCTCTCTGTGATGGGGTGAATAGTTCAGAGATCCAGAGGATCTTGAAAATCAAGCCGCTGCTCCTTCAGAACGAGGATTCAGCGCTGGTGATTCAGGCATCTCAAAAGGATGCCAGCCCGGTCATGTCCATGGAGAGCTGTTCAGGGCACATCTCGTTGGGCACCTGGCCCCAATGCAGGCCCAGGACAACCCACAGGAATTATAACTCACAGATGGTATGGGACCGTCTGGGACTCCTCCCGAAGGACGGAGGTAGTCTGTGGCTTTGGAGAGAGAGGTATGGTCTGAAATGCTCTGCATGCTGCCTCCACGGTTCACACCAGAGAAGGGGTATGAATCAGAAGTTATGTGGACCACACGACTCCCACATGCTCTGGGATCAGGCAGGCTACCTTCTCTAAGCATTCCAGATAAACATTATGTTTCTCAAGGCCATCTTCCAACATGGACTTGCTCTCAGGAAGCCAAGATCTTGCCTACAAGTTTATAACCACTTATCAGACAGATCTACACCCAATACAATCTGTAGCATTTCTGTGCATGTCTAAATGTCAGGCAGAGATCTCTGATCCACAGCTGTACTAAAATAAGGCACCTCCACATGTCATTAACCCAGGCGGCTCTTTCTAGGTTACTGCCTTAAGCCAAAAATTCAATTACAATTTTTACCGCAGTATGAACACAAAGACTTGCAACACGGCAATATCATTAGCCCGTTCAGACAAATTTAACACCTTAAGCCACTTCCCAAAGTTGCTCAGTCTCAAACCAGGCAACGTTATGAAGATGTAGTGCTGAAATGGAGCAGAACAACCCTCCCGGAGCGGAAAAAAAAGGATCCATAATCCCCATTAAGCGGTAACCATTACTCGACCTTTAGGGGTGTCAGTCCCACCAGGTCAGTGTGGATCCTATTGTACACAAGCATTCGGCATGGAAGTGCCAACGGCTGACCATCACAGTGGTGCAGACAGGTACAAGGGGATATTTTCCCACACCTTTGTGGTTCAGAGGAGCATGTTGATCCACAGCAACGCCGAGGCTTTTCCTCACAGGCCACCAGGCCGGTGATTAATGCAGTAATAAGACTCGGAAAGACACGGTCGAAAGGATTATTGTGAAGTTGATCCCAGACCATTTAACCCAATTCCCCAGTTCCTGTACCGGTTCCAATCAGGTTAAACCAGTCAGCGAGTCATGCCGCACGGTAATCCCACCGATTATGGATTTGGAAGTTTATCTATCGGATGGGAGACCCTGCTGCAATGAGATGAGGAGTACCGGAGAAGATACGGAAATTCTCGTCCTCACACACTCACTGAAGTTAGAAGAAGTGGAGGAAAAAAAATCAGACAATGTTTGAATAAAAAGATCATGTGTCTTGAGCTGTATCCTTAAGTAAGTATTACACTGAGTCAAATCACTTCACTTAAACGCCTCACGGTTGTTAAAAATTGCACATCATTAATTTATGTGTAAAGGCCGTTAAGACTTAACATTTACTTAGTCGCACTGTGCAAATGCAAATAGGCCCCGAAAATATTACATCACCACGGTAAATTTTCCGCCAATTACACAACCCTCCCAATCTCCCCTCATAGACAATTTAATCACTAGGTCATGAAACTGAGAACAAGATAAGATCTAGAATAGATCAGTGTGGTAAATATTATTCTCGCACTGGCTAAATAATTAAGACGCACCCAAGGTATCAAACTGCAGCAAACTCTGCATTTTGACACAGAACGAGCCTGTTAACCATTTGGCCACTTTCCAGAACGCTCCTCCTTCACTTCGTTAATCGTGCTGACTTTTTAGTCAGTAGCAGATAATATTCCAAAATAATTTGTATGCTTAATGTCAGTGCAGTATTTGCTTTGAACCAGCCACACAGATGTGAAGTGCAACACGGGCTGAGCTGAACACAGATGGGCTGGTTTTCAGCTCAGTTCAGGCCTCCTAAGTGTTACGCAGTTCCAAGTCTCCTTTAGACTTCAGAGACACTAAAAGGAGGTGAGAGCCCGAAAACTAGTGTAAGACAATCAGCCGGACAGCCGCAAAACAGGCCTCTACGTTCCAGCCGAAGGCCCAGAGCCGAGACAGGTTGGATGGAAAAATGAACTGAAAAGGGAGAGGAATAACAAAAATGAACCAGACCTCTTGCAGTGCAACAAGTGTTTTTTTTATTAATTTAGTTAACACCCCCCCCCCAGTGTAAGCACACATTATCATTCATTTCATGCAGTTTCAGTACAATTCCCTCCCAAGCTGAGCGTCTAAAATATGGCAGCTCAGTGGAAAATCCCAGCTTGCCAAATGACATGTGCTCCTCTGGGACGCTAACAGGTTCAATGACTCCCCCTTAATCCCCCCCCCCCCCTTTCCCTGGTCCCAGATGTGCCAGAGTCTTCAGGACTCCTTTGTACATGCTGGCTCTTTCCCTAGTCACCGGTCGCGTGACAAAAGCACGGAGGATGTAAAGGGCACGTTAGAGCAGCGCGTCCTCATGTTACAATAAAGACGTTCGGCGGGTCTGCCTGGTCATCTCACAGCTCAGACTCAAAGGAGGAGACCCAGCGTATCGGAGCTGCTCCATAGGGGCCTCCTTAGTTTTTACATCTGCGACACATCCTGAGTTCCAGTTACTGCTTTCACCATTTTCCAGGGTGAGGGGACCAATTGCGCGCAAGTTACGCGGGCTGGTACAATCTCCATCTTTCCGGATATTTTCTGTGGCGTTCAGGCTGGAAGGAAGCGTGACCAAGTGGGGGCCCGGCGTGGTCGCTATCTCAGGTCCCCCCCTCCCCGTCACGCACGGTGGAATTAATGGCGTTTTAAAAAAACGCAGCCCCGAGATAACACACATTACGCTTGATTAAAGACATCCCCTGAAAATCGTTGGGGGGGGGGGGGGGGGGACAAAACAATTTTTTTTTTGGTACGGGGAAAAAAGATAAATCAAACTGAACTTACATTAAAATTCCTCTTCTCTGTATCTGCTGATCAGTAAAAAAAAAAAACTACCCGCCCCCCTTTTTTCCAAGCGGCGATACAGTGACACGCATTAAACTCCGCGAACCATGAAGGAGGGACAGCTCTCACCAAAACCCAAAAGCCAAAGACTCCAGCGCTGGCAAGGCTGCCGGGGAACATTAAGGAACATACCACAAAGGTCTCCCACATCCAACGGCAGCAATAAATAAGTGATGGCAAAGAGTAAAGACAAAATGCAGGCGCTACTGCCAGCAGCAGAGGACGAGGAAAGCCTTCCAAGGCAAAATAAGGGAATGAAAGCAAAGTTTGCTAAGGCAGAACACCAAGGGCCCTGGGACAGGAGAGCTGAAGCCAAATCAAGCATCCTGCCATTTTAACTCCTAGCAGGACAGGAGACTCCCCAGCCGAGTGGCAAAGTCAGCATGTGAAGGACGCCGCAGCACGCAAGCGGCCTCAAAGGCCCTTTAAGGAAGTTTAAATTGTCAAGGTGAAAACTCACACATCTTGTCATCCACCTTCCATCTGTGACACCTTACCAGCGATCGCAAAGCCCCAGCGCCGAAAGAAAAAGTGGGCCCAGGCCACCACAGGAATGGGATTTCCTAATTACGTGACTGTCACCCTGGACTTCAAAGGCAACACGCACATTAACTACTTCCTCTATGAGCTTCAGACTTCATAGAGGCCTTTTTTCATTCAAAGGAATGAGCCAGTGGCTGGAGCTGGGAAAAAAAATTCCCCTCACTTTCTTCACAGTGTCATCTTGAAATCCTGCAGGGAACCTGACTGCATCTGAAAATTGCTATTTAATACAGCACAGATTTCCTGAAGAATCTCCCTAAAATCAGTGGCAGTTCTAGACCATTTCTGCTGGGGGGGGGGGGGGGGGGGG
>JABFEB020000043.1:11648945-11665362 GCA_019775895.2 Stomatorhinus ivindoensis
CACGTCGTTCACGTCTGCTACTCCGCTGACGATCATTCTGTCCGACAAACATTTGCAGCATATTGGCTAAATTAGAAAGAGAATATCAGAGAACATTTTTTTTTTTTTTAAAAGGAAATAGGTTTATTCCCTGGGTAATTTTAAAGTTAGTTCAAGCAGCAGGATGGGTGGTTATAAATGGAAAGTAGGAAAATAGATTCCCAACTAATAAAGCACACTTTTAATCATATGAATGGCTGCCAGAAAATCCACCGTAAAACAACACAGAGAAGCGCTTTTTGCAGACACTCATTGCCGTGCGCAGCTGCTAAAAGCAGCCGGTCCACCCAAAAGTGTGTAAATCCTTCGCAGCTGTGTACTTTGGGATGCCGACGTGTTGTGTACGAAAGCAACAGCAAATTGGACTACTGGAACAAACTGGGAAAGACAAATTATAGACATGTTCCCCCAGCCTGCGCAGAAGTGCAGACAAGCTTGTTACTCGATAACTTGTCAATATGAGTGACAAGTTAACGCTGAGCGAAGGCGAATGGGGGGGGGCAGACGACACAATGTGGTTAATATTGCAGCTTTTAGACCCACGGATTGGGGGGACTGTCAAGGAACAGCAAGCGAGGGCACCGTGGTAGCGGTTACAGCCGGAGGTCCCAAGTGCTACTGGCTACAGCCCAATTTAAACTGGGACCAGTTGATTAAAAGCTAAACTTTCAGATCAGATGCTGAGCTATTCTCCTTACTGAATACTGTATGGGACATGTGTGAATACATAAAAACACATTCTGTTAAATTTCCCAGAGCAATCCTACTGGCAACATTGACGGGCTATCCAGCCTGTAATCGTTACGCATTTACACAACGGCACATTTCAGCAGTTCGGGTGAAACACGCCGCCCCTGCGTCTCCTGCTAAAGCCAGAGTCACCAGTTGGAGGCTGAGGGAGACGGCAGCAGGAGTGGATGTGGCGTTAGGGGAACCTGGAGGCCGCAGTCTTAGGACCGGGCTGGAAATAGCAACACCCCCCCCCCCCTGCCAGATGTAGGGTCGCCACTGTCAGCTGAGCTGGGGGCAGCAGACAGGATTGGCTCAACAGTTGGTTCAAACAGGACACAGCATTTTATTTATCAATACAGGACGATCCTGTACGGCATATGGGACAGGCAGCAGGCTGGGCAGATTAGTGGCACGATGGCTTTGAACGCTGGAACAAAAAAAAGGTTTGGGAGGCATCAAAGCACCAAGGGCCACAGACTGACATAGCAGTGCCGTCTGCGAAAGGCAGCCAGCAGGAGGCTTCATTTCATCGGTGCATTTTTAATAAAAAAAAACATCACTTCGTATTTTCAAAACAGGAAACCGGCGAGAAAGCAAGCCTGGATTCTCTGGGAGCTTCGAAGGGATGTTTCTTTAACTGATTAATCTTTTTTTTTTGTGTTGCGTCAAAGGGGAATGTTTTACAGAGGTCACAAATAGGACCATGATCCGTGACGGAGCAGGCATGTGCGGGAGCACGGCCCAGTGTGTCTGTGCGCGGGGAGAGGGCGAGCACGTGCACTTCCAAGCGGAGACCAAGCCGAAATTTAACAGCACAACATTTAACGGACGTTACCAAGGGGGGGGCTTACCTGCACACTGAAGGAGGCCCCATCAGCTGGAGGAGGTGGCAGGGGAAAGTCCTCCATGGGTGGCGGGGGTAGGGGATAGTCATCTGGACAAAAAGAAGAAAAAAATAAGTTGGGGGTCAATCTAGCGAGATATCCCCCCCCCCCCACCTCGCCGCCACATGGGGGGGGGGGGAACACAGCTCCCTACAGACCGTGCACCTGACAGGCAGGAAGGCTGTGCCTTATTTTAGAACAGAGCACGACATGCAAACACAACAGGCAGGCAGGGTGAATACCTGGCAGACACGATACGACAGCCTGAGCTGCGCGCCTGCACGCCACGTGCTGCAGAGCACGGCGACAGACAGCTCTGTGCTGCACTGATGCGGCGGCCAGGTCTTACAAACAAGCGCGCTGGGCAGGAAAGTGCAGAAAATAATTTCAAATCCAACTTTTCTCCCACAATATGGCTGTATCAATCGTTTCATTGTTTGTTCCTGTGACTTATGACATGTGATCTCAACAAGGTTTCTACACATCAGGACTAAAACTGCAAGACAATTTTAAATGACTGCAGTGGAAGCGACTTATTTATGGAGACCCACTACAGGCTTGCATTGTATGGGCTACCCACACAACATGTTACAACCAGCGGCAAGCTTACATAAACTGCACCCCTTGTTCCACTATCAGTCTATTGTGTGAGAGTAGCCATGCATTTCCTCTGATTAAGAATGTTAACCCCAGTTGATTGCTGATAGTTACAACCAGCAATGAGGCTACCAGTAAACTTGGGAAGTCCCCAGTAATCCCTAAGGATTGGGACTGCCTGTCAAGATGAAAGGGTGCTGGCAAAATGTGTTTTAGATCTGACTTCACTCACATTAGCTCAGATCTGACCATGTCACTCTAAGCACCCAACCAGACACAAGCAACACAAATTAAACTTATTTATTATGTAAATAAGAAAATTACTATGTAAAGACGCTGAAGGAGGTCAGAGATTTTGACTATTATCACTGACATGTAATTGAAGTCATCAACATCATTTGTCAGTCCACCAATATGTGGTCCTCATGGATTTTGTGCAGTTTCTTCTATGAATCAGGCGTAATCCGTGCCTATGCTATGCATGATCTCAGATAGCGAGTGTGACAAATACCGTCTGAGTTGTTCTTACAGAGACCTTATGACCCCCACTGGAAGGTTTTAGAGCTGTAGTATAGCCAGCTATCCATAAAGCAGAGAATCCCTGTCCGGCCGACAAGCTGTAAGCCTCGATTCATCATTAAAAAAAAAACAAAAAAAACATGCAAGCGGCACACAGAGTTAATATGGAAATGAAAATTCTATGTAAGATGCTGTATGGAACCAATATTTCTTTAAATGAATCTATTCTCAACATGCAGGCATTGAACATCTAAAACATGTTTTATTTAAAAGTCACGTCTTTCTTCATGATGTCAAGAGGATGTGTCTTTTTGATTTCTTTCATTTTGTCAATTCCTGAAACCTTTTTCTTTTTTTTTCACGCCAGCTGATGACGGCGTCAAAAAATGGAAATGTACAGACCCTCTGGGTAACTGGAAAGTTTCTAGTTCCGAGGGAAGTTTTGTGTTTCTACCTGTGATTTAAGGCGTTTCCACTGAAGCACTTCCCCTCTCAGAATGACTCTGAACGGCAGTGGAGTCACTGGAGCACAGGTCTGGTTTATGAGAATATCCTGTACAACCAAAGTGAAACACCTTTACAGAGATGCACCTCCTGGCCTTGCTGGAGCACCCTGCACAGACACAGTGACAGCGCTGTCCGTGCACACAGGACAAGTCCACAACAAGGTGGGGAACCTCGCCAAGTGAAGCTGGGTTGCGCAAAGGGTAAAACGTGTTTTGGCACGACTAGGACAAAAAAAAAAACAAACAAATAAGAACATTGAGATCCAGACGCTACACGGTCCATATCTCCTGCCCTGGCCTTCGAACGTCTGCAATTGGCTTCATCCGGCCAGAAACAGGCCCCTTCGGCTCAGCATGAAAACATTCAAGATGCCTGAAAGTTCTGAGAAATACGGTTACAAAGTGTCCTTTTTATAGAGGCTGCTTTCTCAGTTCAAAGTGCCTCCTTCGCTGAAAGCCCAGCTCTTTTGTTGACGCTCTAGTTTCTATGGTAATCAAGATGGTCTCCATGAGCAACGGCAGCATACAACGTCCATGCCCCATGAAGAAGAAGCCCTGATTCCGTTACGAGGCCGAAATGCAGAAACGGGGCCCTCAGGGGAGAGAAGAGCTATGGTGTTCGGCTATTCCACCCCCCGCCCTCCGGGATGCTTGCAGACAAAACTGAGCAATGACATCGCTTTAACTCATCTCCCAGCGCAGGCAAACATCTCCTGGGTTTCCATTAAAACTAAAGGTAAAATTAGACTCCGGGACTTCAGACCTCAAGCACCTGTCTACCCTAATTTATGAAGCTATCCCAGAGACGTGTAATACGGAAGGCAAAACGTCAATTACGGTTATAGTTTGAAGAGCCAAGGTTACAAACATTTATCGCTTGCAAAGCACACATTTAAGAAAGTATAAAAATTTTAATTACAGTCACTAAAGTTCTCGCTTTGCTAAAGGTTGCTGTGTACCTCCAGCTCCAACACTGCTCACGCCAGCCATTCAACGGAAGCTCAGCCTGGCTGCACTTAGCCTTGTCTGACTCCTTTACCGCACGTGTGTTTGTAATGTGCTACTTGTCTCACTTTGGACAAAAGCATCTGCTGCATGTAAATGTTAAGAATGTTGCTCCTACTGCAGAGAGCACGACTGCTAAATGAAGAAAAACCGCTGAGGAAGAGGAGGTGAGAAAAGGTCCCCTTTAGGGAATTAGAACTTTCTGGTCTTAACTTCCTTAAAAATGTTACACGGTGTATCAAAGAAAAAAAAGGAAAAATGAAATCTACTTCAACTCTTAGCCACAGATGACAGAAACTACTAGAAAGGCTCATATAAACTCAAGGTCAAATGTCCAGGTCAAACAGCTAGTGGTCAGATGATACAAGATCTTTGATCTCGCAAACCGGCATCCCAGCGGTTCTCAGCCTTGCTGTCAGCGTTTCCAGTTTTATTCCTGATAGACAGTAAAACATGCATCTCTGAAAAATGTGGCTAGTCGGTCTTACGGCATCCGTTGAGGTTCATCCCCCCCCAAACGTAAAACACATTTTTAAAATTTAATAAAAACATTTCATGTGAAGGTCAATTAAGATCACATGGTACCTGGTGGAAAATTTGCCTGCATTGTTCAGTTTCGCTCAAACAATGAAGCCAGCATGGGACACAGCCGTTACGGAATTAACCTGATCAGTAAGGCAACAAATGAACTGCTGTAAGGAAATTTGTGCTGTTCTGTTGAATAGGGCAGGGTTTTCCAATCCAGCCCCCGAGGACGATCAGGAGACGCTGCAATATAAAATACCCCCCCCCCTACGGACCATGAAGGGGGGAGGGTGAAGATCCTAAACACCAATGTTCTATGAGATTCACTTTGGTGGACAGTCAAGCTGGACGCCTGGGACTTGCATCTGTAGAAACTGTAGAAATCATTAAATTCCCCGCCATCTGAGCTACTACCTTTTGACCTGCCTGGACCAGCGTGTCCCAGAAAAAGGAGCTTCCCTTGGTCTCTGTGTTGACAAACATGCTGTGGCCTTGTCTGGCTGATCTGAGTACAGGCGGGACGCAACTTGCCGCATTTCCCAGTAGAGTATGACTGGCCACCCTGTGCCATCTGAGCAGATGGGTCCTTTAACAAGTGGGGTGACACCAGTTTATTAGTGCAGGTGTTATTACCCTCAAGTAGCATCTTATTTTGGTTGGTTTCCTTCTACGATAAATTTGTGATTACAATTTAGGTAATTGGCCGCAATTAAATCTATAATTACAATTCAAGTAATTGGCTGTAATTACAATTCAGGTAATTAGCTGAAGAGGTGAAGAGGACAGTAAAGAAGAGAGCATGGTGAAGGTTGTCCCAGAACTGACAAAAGCAGAAGAACCTGACTGAAGTGCGTATCTACAAGCAGATTAACTCCGCTTCCAAAGCAAACAGGCCCATTCCTACATTCCTATACACATCAAACACAAGACTGACTTGGGCTTTCGAGTGAACAAATTAATTCATCGAAAGTTCATGCAATTATGCGCTGCGATGCTTTCGGAAAAGCAAGCAAATATTTAACAGGAAAATAACTATATTGTAAATTTCAAGGCTTTCTGGGAGCTTACCAGAACTGACACGGCAAATACTCACTGGAAGGAGCACCTAGGTAAATAAAGAAATGGCTTTTCCCACACAAGTTTCCTCCCAACAATACTAAGTTTTTAACACAAAAAACGTGCAGATACTGTAATATGCTGGAAATAGTCACAACACAACAACCATTAAAAGCATACTGTCGCATTAGAAATGATCTTCAGAATTTACAACATTAAAAGAATTGCAATTCTTTTTTTTTTCCTGGGTTCCATAAACATATTTTTCAAAACAGTAAGAATATGACAAAAATATGAACAAATACAGAACAGGGATCTCTTAGTACTACCAAAAGCTGGACCAATACAAGTCATTCAGGGTAATTTCTACTTTAAAGCAGAATTTAAATAATTCGGTCCAATAAATTACAATACTCCGTCTCAATTCAAAGCATTTTAAGGTTTTGCACAACATCTCCAAAGGACGTATGGGTTTATAGGGAACTGCGTGCCCTTAATTTTTCCATTTCTTTTATAAGACTGCAGTGATCCTTGGGAGTAAACAGTACACGGCAGAGAAGGAGGGTAAAAGTCAACGCGATGGCTGAAAAGCCGAACGTTTCATAAGCGTACTTCGCCGGTCAGAGTTTGACGGAGCCAGCGCTCCGGCTGGCCACCGGAGGACGTGCGGCTTCTCACTGAGCGCAGTAAACAACCATGACGGTGTGTGTGACCGAGCGGCGAGTGAATATGTGCTACGCATAAGTATACGCGTGACTTGTTTCCCAAAATGTGTTCGCGAAACTCCCTCATTATCCACTGATTACATGCCAGGAAAAGTGTAAGAGACACCGATTGTTTTTTTTCTACAAATGTTTCTTTTAAATACATGAAGATTTAGAAACTGCATAAAAAACGGAGATAGCGTTTAAGGAATGTCATCCCGCTCTTTTAAAATACTCTTATTATTCTCACATAATTACAAAGTTTTTTCCCCATCTTCCGGGTGAAGCTACGTTTACCAAGTCCTTTCTTCTTTAATTAAGAAAGATATACGACGGTGACATATTATTTCGGTTGCCGTGAAAACCAGCTGATAGGTTTGTAGGCTCTGCAGACAGGACATTAGATCGCGCAAAAGCGGCCCGGGGCAGCTTCTGCGGTCTCAGCTTCGTTCTTGTGGGACAGGAAACAGAGCTGGAGATGAGAGAGTAAAAAACGCATTATGTAACTGCAGAGGGCTATGGGCCATTTTGGCACAGCGACCACAGCGCAGATCTGGCCTTCAGCTTTCTTTGTCTTATCACCTGTGAACCTGGGGCTAGTGCCGCATTTTTAAAGTATATTTTAAATGGCTATTTTTTGGGGGGAGGGGAGTTTCGCTGAGATTAAACATATACCGGTTCCCAAACATCCTATCATACCAAAAAAACAACTTCAAACACTTGTCCTGGAGCAACTGGGGTTAAGGCCCCATTCTGACAGTCGTGGGATTTGAACCAGCGACCTACCAAACGGCACAGAGCCTGAGCCCGGACAGCCACACACTGCTCCCCGTGAGAGAGAAAACAGTACAGAGATTAGAGGAAAACCTGAACAAGGTGATTACACCCAGCTTTTTGATTTAATTTGAACCTAAGCATGTTTGCTTTATGACATAACATTTTACAAATAGGCCAAATAACATAAGAATGTAGTTACTTCTACATAGGACAAGAGCATGACTGGTCAAACTAATAAACAGCAAATATATGTCACCCCCAGTCAGGGCCAGCTCGCCCTATAGGCGACATAGTGGTGACCAGTTACTAGTTTTTCTACTAAATACAAATAAAGCATTCCTTCTCAATTCAAATCACTAAGGTATTGCAAATTATCAATTCACATTCTAGTGGATGCAATGGCTTACAGGGAATAGTACATCTCCATGGTTGTCTTTGAAACACATCGTTACACTTAAATGTTTTTAACTTTAACTGAAAAAAATACAGCATTCTGCTGCTCTTGGCAGGGGTGGGGGTTGGGTGGACGCTGCCCCCAGTAACAAGTCATGGAAAAGTTAATGAGCATCCAGTTTTCAGCCTCTCAGATCACATTCTGGGTGACAGCGACTGCACATCCAGCATGCAACTACCGCACTCGACCACGTGTACTTATAAGACATAGCTTCTACACACAGGACAACCTTACACGACTACACCACATCACATGAAACCGTTCCTTGACCGACAGCAATATGGGGAAAAAGATCTTCACATGATTTAAAAAAAGACCAAAAAGTGGGAAGTTACGAAATTGCATTCGCAATTCATAGACGCAATAGAATTATAAACTGACATGCATAAACCCAACTGCTTTATCCAGCTGAGCACTGGCGTCGCTCACTCTCATCACCAGTGTAATGTATATTTGGGATGGACAGGTCATTGGAATTATAAGTAGTTCACATTTGGACTTGCAGAATGTATATAAAACGGACCTTTCGATATGTGATACTGAACTGAATGATGTCTTACATCAAGTATCGAGAACTGAGTATTCAATTTACCAAAAGACTGTTTCAGCAGTTAAAAAAAAAAAAACTCCATCAACAAACTGAATGAAATGAAATGAAATTTTACTATTGCCAAAAACAAACAGTACAGAAATCACTGCTACCTTATTTTTTATATGAAAGGTGAATTAAGTTGCCTGCTTTTATTGTATTGCTATTTAATTTAATGTTGATGTGTAAACATTTTTACAGGATGCGTCTTGTGTATCTATATACAAATCTGTACGAAAGTCTTCCTTTTTCAGCGCTGGTCTTCGGTTTATTTATAGCACAACAGAAAAATAAAGCATCAAAGTTTCCCCTGGCAGGTCAGTCTGGAGCCCCTGGGGGTTAAAGGGCAGCATATTCCGCGGCCAGGTTCTGTGCATGAGCACTGACCAATCAGACGGCTGCATGCCAAGACCCTTCATTCATACAGGCATTTGTTTTCACTTTCTGCAGATTTGGAGACACAAAACGCAAGTTTCGCACCTCTGGCTGCATTACCAGGCCTTGAGCCCCCCCCATCTCCGAACATCTTAAATACTAAATCAAGTCATCAAAGGGGTCTTATGTATCCGACACCCAACAACACCAGTCCATCATAATAAGTTACAGATCCTCAAAATACGGCACACTGTAAAATTCAGTAACATACACAGACTAAGGCACATCAGCAGAAGGGTAATGTATAGATTAAAGGGTTATCTAGCCAAGTAAAGCTTATTGGGGGGTAGAGACCTTCTGCTTATTTCGTTTCAGAGACAAAAGGGTGTGTTTCGTCTCCACGGCTGTCTGCAGGCTGACCCTGTTTTAAGATTTAATTTGGACCGTGACACACATCCTCCAGCGCTGACTCTGGCTTTTAATAACGCTCGGTGCTGTAGCTCTCCGGTAAACTGTGCCATATGCCTCCATCAAACTGCGATTTGGCACACTTTCCCCACTCCGTGCTGCGCGGGCCGGGAGAGGTGGGCAGGCTGGTTGCGTACCGGATGCATGAGCGTTATTCTCGACCGAGAGCCAAGTACTTTTACCTCATTTGGGAGTATCGACGTACATATAGCTAATGCTTGGATATAGAAAGCAGCTCAAGAGTAGCTTCAAGTAGTCATTCAGTTAAACCTTCAAAGAGTGAGAGAGGTCAGTTAGGGGGGCGTCAATGTGTTTTTGTTTTACTTAATGTACATTTATGTATTTAGCAAATTAATTATTTAAAAGCGACATACAACTGCAAAAGCCTGGTCAGCCAGTGCCTTGAAGTGCTCAGGGTTAGGGGCCTTGCTCAAGAGCCCAACAGTGAAATTACTCTGTTGACCACAGGATTTGAACCAGCGACCTTCCGTTCACAAGTCCTAACCCACAGAGCCATTTTTCTTTTCAATTTGTTGCACACCACAGCCCATGAATGCTTCCTGTTCAAGGTTTACATCTCAAGATTGTATTTATCTATGGCCTGGTCTCCAGGTCAACAACGGATAGAGTTCAGCCAAGGTCAACGGGTCTCGACCTGCGTCAGGCAACCGGATAGGCTACCCATCCATGGGTGAGGCACACTGTGAATATGGAGGCAATGCCAAGAGAGCTTAAGTGTAAATGTCATGCAAAATGCAGAGTGATGATCCGGGGGGGGGGGGGGGGGTTACNNNGGGGGCAGATGAATATCAAGTTATGGGGAAAAGGGCCGATGTTGCAATAGTACTTCAGGGAAGAACATTGTCCAAACATCTGCCTCTTGTGAAGTAGATCAAAGATTCACAAGGAAACGAGATGAAACTGGAATATGATGTCCAAGGTGGTAATTAGGGTTCCTCACAAAGGCTTCGCATGGTCCAATCATTGTCCATGAGCACAATGCATCACGCCACCGTCAAACCATCCCACGTGGTCTTATTCTTTCTGACATATCAAATTTTCCGATACCAAATTGCTGTGCTCCTTTAGAACGGTAAAAATTTGGCAGAATTTTTCAGCGGCCCAGCCATGTCTTTGTGTCTCCCTGCTCTCCCGATCAACCCAAAAGTTTCCACAAGCCTCGTAAGTCCCACCCTTCCTTCTTTGTGGGAAAGACCAAGATGGACCCTCTGCTACCTTGGACCCACATTTACCTGTTTGCCAATCCAGATATCAGAAATGCAACATTTACAAAACATGATTAATGACTGCTAAAAGAGCGAAACAGACATCGGGAGGAAAGTCTGAGAAAGTCTCTATAAGAAGGGTAGGAATGACCTCCTTTCATAATACCTCCAGAAACACAGTCCAGTTATCAGCTCAGATTAGATTCCGGTGTAATTCAGACCACAACCAAAGGCGACATGGGCAGACTGTAGCGTATTCTCCTGCATCAGCACCCCTTCCGCAGCGAGCGATAAGCAGCCCGGCCACTGCACGATTCCTGGAATGGCCTTGTTCGGGCGAATGCCCCCGGCATACGGAACACGACGTGTGTGTGGCGTGCACCAGAAACCAAAAGGACACCTTTGCAGGAGAAGCAGACGCGAAACTGTAACCACCAGAGTTTTGTTTCCTCAATGTCACATGGGAACCATTAGTGATAAAGGTGAGAAGAACCTAGCAGAGAAAAGGGTTGCAAAAAAAAGAAGAAGATGGAAAATCAAAAATAATATTTACCAGTTTTAGAAAGTAATATTTGCAGAAAGTAATTATGCAAAGCAGCTTTTCACACGCACTTTCCGCACCATTCACCCGCTCCGCACATTTGACTTTCCACACACACTCACTTCCCAAACACATGGTCCCCCTCCCCCTCCATGCTTTCCACGTGCTTTCATGTGCGATTCACGGCATCCACGCATGACCAATAGTACCCATGAATATGAAAGTGGCCTCGCACACAGTTAGGCCATAATCCTCTTTCAGACAAACAGAGATGAGAATTACATGACTGATTACACAGCTATGCTGTGCTGGATTGAATGGCACAGACTACATATTTTGGGGTGATGTGGAATGGACAGGATCGACTTAAAAACAAAGAACAGAAAGTTTCGACATCTAAGAAGAACTAATCGTAACATTTCCATCACCAGAACAGGTGGTTAACATCCAATGAACACCTCACCAAAAGGTGCCCTTATATAGGGAATTAAAATTTTTCAGTTAAAAAAAAAAAACAGCTCATCCCCGCGATGCAATGAAGCGGCTCTGTCCACTTCTTCCAAAACGCAGCCTGAGCCAAGCTAATTTCAGAACAGTGTCCGGAGCGAGACCTAAGGCCACCTCTCCTCGCTGAGGCTCTGCTAGAGCGCCCTCCAGCCACAGAGACGGCCCACGGGTGCTACCATTAAGGGTTACATCGTCTTCCTGAAAAGAGAGATGCTCGACACAGCGGGGCAGATTTTACTAGATAGCCCAAGGGGGCGGTACGGGATGGGGGGGGGGTGTTGCAGGTTTCTAAAAAGCAGCCCAGCTTTGAGCAGCAGGTGTTTATAATTAAAGTATAGAATGTTCCAGATCCCTTCACCTAATTTGAAGTAGTTCATTGCATAGTTAACAGGATCCTCAATATGCTATAAATACACACGCGTGCTGACCACGTTTTTCACATTTAAAATAGAAACTTCTTATACTCGGCGTGCGTGTGTGGAATAGAGTAGTGTGATTCTCCTCATGCCCATGGATGCATATGGTAGAAATATGAGGAGATATACCGGCATTTCCTGTGGCAGTATACGAGAAGTCGGGGGTCCTAATACAATGGAGAAGCACAGCGGGGCGACACACAGGAAGTGAGGAGAGGCAAGAACAGTGCAGGAGTGTAGAGGACGGCCCTCTGCGTTTTAAACATGGGACACATGGGACGGTGCGACCACCACCACCTCCGCGGGGACATGGTTACAGCTGTGCACTGGGCGGTACTCCTGGGGGGGGCGGCGTTTAGCCACAGGTCCCTTGGGGTGTAACTGCTCAAACGATGCATGTTCTCTGCAGCGAAGGGGGAGGGGGGAAATTCCTCCACATTTGCACCTCCTTTCATAACAGTTTCCGATGTTATTCAACTACTCGGTTCCCTGGGGAGCTCAGACGCTTCTGCCAGAGGTATATGTGGTATTCTGTGCAGCCATCTGTTCTACAAAATAATATTACCTACAGAAATATTTTTTTAAAACACATTAACCCTTTGACACCTGACCACCCTCCACCAAGGCCTGCTACAGGACTTCATCCCCAAGTTTTCCTGCAGGAGTGACCCAGGCCTAGCACAGGAACAGCCCTCCTTGTTTAGGTCACTACCCACTGTTGTACCGGCTAACCCAATCAAAGGTTACAGCACACGCCACACCGCTAAATCAGCAGGCAGTCTCACCGAGTCTGGCTGTCAATACGCTCTGAGAAATCCCATAGCTGATCCCCCCCTTTAATTGTATTTTCACTTTGATATCTTTCTGTTATGTTAATCGCAATCAGTACAAAAGCTGTCTGGCTGTCTCCCCAGTCGGCCTAATGCAATATTACTGTCATGAAGGATAAAAGTCAAGCTTCGTAGACTTATGAGGGCAGAGGTTAGAATCCAACACAAATCCAAGTGAAACGCAGGGAAAGAGGCAACGGTGATACCATTATGGCCACTGTAGTCTTAAAGCACATGGACCAATGGCCTGATGGTCCCAGCTGAAATGTCACACGGCTCATGCTACCGGGCGCTTGATTCTTCAGCACTTCACTTAAACCGATGGAGAAATATCACCCAAGCAGCAAATGTACAAGAACTGAGGGGCAACACAAAACATTGACAAGGATTACGTGCTTTGCGGATTCTGCCCTACATCACACACCTACACAGTGACAGAGTCTGGGTGCCCCGGTCCTCCAGGGATTCTGCCTCATCTGGTTCTTTTTCTGACACAGTTATTTACTTGTTTAATTAAACTACATTGGATTTCCTGTCTGACCTTTTTTATCCAAAGTAAATGGGAGAATATTACCATCTATCCAGGTAGGCATTTCCCTGGGAGAACACAGGTTAAGTAGTTTTGGTGATGGCAGTAGAATAGGGATCTCCTGGAATAGATTTCCTTCAGCTTAAAAGTCAACTTCAATGCTAGGTGCTGAGAATGTTCCAGTAAGGGTCTCGAAAGCCCCTCCCCGCACCCACACCCCCCCCCCCTCCCACATCCAAAGGCCCAAACCACGCACAGGTGGTCTTATAAACAACTCATAATATGACACTTTCTATATGACCTTTTTCTTTAGTGCTACAGATTTGCCAATAAAAATCACCTGGAAATATACCATAGTTTATTACGGAAAACTGAGCTATAAATACATTTTAATGGCTGAAATACAACTTGTACTTATGCTGTCTGCACGAAACATAGCAATGTCAAGTGAGAAGAGCATGTAGCATGCATCTCTGCCATATGATGATCAGGTTCAGTAGAAAAACACAAACTATTAACAGTTTTCCTCACACTGGGTGCTCTCTCCAGATTTTTTTCAGAAGTTAGAGATTGATTGAGGACAGAAAACTGATTTTGGACTCATAAGTCTACCATTCTTACTACAACTGCCAAAAGTTGAATCCAAGTTCATCTCATTTAAGGCATTCAAAGGCATCTACTTTGGATTTAATGACCATAAACTATTTGTATAACAATTTCTGTCGAGGGCTAAACACAATAACCTTGTCCAATGACAGATAACTGCTATCATCTCTCATGATTTAAGAGCAGCTGTTGCCACATTTATGCGAGCACCGTAATCATAATGACACTTACAATGTCAAAATGACAGCCTTCCCACGGACGCGGCCCGGCAGAGCCCCCGCCAGGTTCCTGGTGGTTCTGTTAATCAGGGGGTTGGGAGGGGCCACGGGGAGCACAGCTGGAAGTCGGCCCCATCCGCTGGGTTGGAGGCGAAGACGAGCAGATGCGTTGCCCGGCCCCCCCGCTCAACCGCCGCACCTCTGGAATACCGCGCGCTTCCTGCTGCAGAGCGGGGGGGGGGGGGGAGGCTGGCAGGTGGGGCAAGTGGGGGCGATGCTTCCCGGGCCTCATGATCCGCCACGGCGATCTGTGTGTGTGTGTGTGTGTGTGTGTGTGTGTGTGTGTGTGCCAGCGAGCAAAGGCAGCAGATAAAGGATCCCATTGTGTTTGGCCTTCAGAGGTCAGAAAAGGTGAAGCTGAACATGTCTTTGCTGGAAAGTAGCGTCAAATGCAACCGCGAAACAATGCGGGTGCTGGCTGGGAAATGGAAACAATCCAGAAGTGCGTGTGTGTGCGCGTGTGTACGTGTGTGTGTGTGTATTCTGGCCACGATGGAGGGAACCACCTGTTCCTCCCACAGCCTTAACTCAGAACACCAGTGTCATCTGAAATCCAGTCACTTGTGCCGAATCCAGCGTCAGCCTGCCCCTGGAGACGTCGGCCCGGAGCGTGGGCCTCCCGAGTTCATGGTCTCCAGGAATGTGCCGCAACCTGTGGCACCGTGCACCAAAGATGCCTGGGATGCCACACACCAGGGGGCGCTGTTCTACGGAGCGCGGCACCGCCGGAGCCGATTCCCAGGGCAAGCGTGGCTGCCACGTCCGGCAAAGATGACTGCAGCGCACTGCTGCAGAGGCGCTCACCCGAAGCCTGCAGAGCTCCATGCAGCTTCTGAAGTGGGCTTTCAGTATATGAAAAGTGCTTAAGAAAGCTACTTCACTCTCAAGAGGCTAATCACGTTACTATAGCAATCCGGAACAATAATACAGTGGAAGCTGACTGGTAACAGATGTTCATGTGACCCCGTGTGGACGAGAATGCACTCAGCATTACACAATACTGCTCCCAACATGCATTTGACATTCGTGCTGAACACAAGTCCCCTGGATAACGGGGCCACTCCATGTAAGACCTACTCTTAATTGTATATATTTATACTGAGAAGAAAGGCACCAATCACTGCTCTTCTTTCCCCACTAATTTTTTAAGAGTGATGGAGAGGGGGTACGACTATATTCTTAATGAGCCACCTTAACAATAAAGTAATAAGAGAAAAAGAAACAGAAAATGAAAACTGGATTAAAGATATCTATAATCAAACAAATTCAAGACAATAGCGATGTTTCGCTGTAGACAGCTGAATGGCCTTTCTATGCTTTTGCATTGGACGAAACTATATTCAGGATAAGTGCAAAAAAAAGAAAGTAACTGAAAATAAATCAATTCAAACAGCTTTCATAAAAACATCTATTACCAATGATTTTGAATTTGTACATCCCCAAGAGCCACAGTAATTCTACTTGGTTATCAGTTCACTCAGAATCTACTGCAGATGCAGGACTCTTCGGTCAAGGTGAGGAGGAAGTCGTACTCTTTATGGACAATCACGCCGCCCTGGTAACATAACAGTGCCTGCATCCAAAACACCCACTCTGCAGCAAAGGCTTTAAAAACTCAGCATTCCCTGAAGAACAGACTCTATACTTGGGCCAAAATTCAGATATTCAGATTCGGAATTAAGATGACCAGATGTATTTTGTGAATCACTGATTGGATGAGGAGGGGTTATGTGAAGCCCGAGTAATGGACTGAAGTAAAACCTTGGAAGTCAGTTCAAGATCAAAAATGATCTATTTAATTCAATTAGCAATTCTCACACACTGTGGGCGGTTCAGAGATGCGAATTACCTGAACTGCAGGAAAGACCCAGAGAGCAATCGGATACCAAGAGACCACACAGACTCCACATACACTGGAGGTGTGAGGCTCCTCTGTGACAGACTGGCATCCCATCCAGGGATGCCAGTCTCTGCTGGCTGGGACAGGTTCCAGACCCGCTGGGATGCTGAACTGAATAAGCATTTGTAAGTTGGATGGCTGGACTAAAGCGATTCCAAAAGCAGCAGAAAACTCTTCCATTTCCAGCTCCAGCAAAAAGCTGATTGACTGCCCAAGTCTCCATCCTCAGACTTAGCTTATCCCAGGAAGGGTAGCAAGCAGGCCTGGAGCTTATAGCACTGGCAGCAGGGCACAGCACTGGGCTACACCTTATAGTACTGGCAGCAGGGCACAGCACTGGGCTACACCTTATAG
>JABFEB020000043.1:11665462-11682858 GCA_019775895.2 Stomatorhinus ivindoensis
AGAAAGAAAGAAAGAAAGAAAGAAAGAAAGAAAGAGAGACTGCAGCAATTTCCAAAAATCAAAGATTGAATTTACTGTGCATCAAGCATAATGCTATATTCACATGAATGAACTTTAGGATGTCGGTGAGAGTTCAAAAGTGTGTGTGTGTGTGTGTGTGTGTGTGTGAGTGAGAGAACGAGTATGACAATGTTTATTTTCTCTATTTACAATTATATTGTCTATATGCACTATGATGGTTTAGTTTGTCCTGAACTTTTTCTTGTCATCTTTCCCAAAACAATACAGTGTAACGATTTACATAGTATTTACATTATATTAGGTATTACATTATATTAGTAGGTAATCTACAGATGATTCAAAGTATACGGAAGGGTGTGTATAGATTATATGCAAATACTATGCCGTTTTATTTAAGTATCTTAGGCATCTACAGGGGGCTCTGGAGCTGATCCCTCGTGGATATGGAAGGCCGACTCACATGACAATGATCCCAACTGCATGACTTTGGGCTAGAGAAAGAGGAGACCTGCACACTCCTCACACACACACAGAAAAACACACACACGGTGAATTAAAGGCCTCAAACCTAGAAATATCAGGCAAAAGTGTTACTCACTGAGCCACTGTGCAACCCTTGATTAATTTAGATTATTTTTCTTAATTCATGTGCAATGATTACTAATTAGACAATGGATTAGGTGGACATTTTACCAATGGCACAGCAATGTGGTAGAGACTATAAAAAACAGCTCAGAAACATCATAGGCCAATAATCGTGTTTGTATTATTTTTATTGCTGAACACCTAGCAGTTTCCCTGAAATTCACCCCATCGGGGGAAAAGGCCCTGACTCTCTGCCCTTCTAGTTAAAATTAAATTATGCACAAACCCACACAGCTACTCAATGAACACTAATAACTTTCAGCATCAGCAGCTAGCAAGTAAACTTGAGCAAAACATTAACTAACTACCAAAGTTGGAAAAAAGTGTCTTGCTTCCAAGAGCAGTGAAACTGGGTATTTCTATTAGAATTATTAGTGTTAAGTTTTGTAGCACAGTTTCACATTGTTTTAATTCAGGTCACTGATGATTAAACTAGCAAACCTGCAGAGAATTTGTCACGTTTCCATGGATGTTAACATGAGATTCCACGGAGCTGATACCCAGTGTAACATGGAACGGGGAAAGTATCCCTCTGAGAATCGGAGGCACACAAGCCTTCGCAAAAATCCTATTTTCAGCACAGAAGTAACACACCAGGTGCCATTTCCACTGCGTGCGGCAGGGCCAGCCGGCCGGCCAGGGGGCTGTCGTAGTGACACTACGTAGCCCCCCGTTCCAGCCGCCCAGGCCGGCGCTGCCCTGCGAAGGGCACCACTGCACGAACCCCATCTCATGGCCTGGAGCAACTGGCAGGATCCCTCGCCAGTGCCGCACGCACTCAGCGTCACGCTGCAAACCATGTGCGGCTTGCTCCAAAACTGCAGCTCAATCCCAATATTTGTTCTTTTTATTGACACGACTCTGTTGTTTTTAAGTATATAAATAACCGGAAAAAGATAGCAGCACTGCTGTACTCTGTATTTGGCTTGCCGTCCTTTTGTCCCAGTCAATGGAGAATTCCTGATCGTCTTTTTGCAAAGAATGAGGTTCTCGCGTACCTGGCTCAGCACTTACCTCTGAGTGACTGAATGGTACGGTCCGTATATCAGAAGGGCTGTAATTTCAGTTCTAACTCACTGATTAACGCCTGACACTGGAATTAATACAACTTACAACATTTCAATTAAAAATTAAGAGGAAAATAACTCAATTCAATTTATTAAATATAGGGCCTTTTACAATACAGCCGCCTCAAGGCACTTGACATGGGTGTGCTGAAACCCATCGTTAAGCCACTTATACAGAAGAAAAAAAGCAGCCGGTCATATTTAGATTCCCTCTTCAGGGCCCTAGGTCAAACCTACCTCCCGACTGCGCAGACTCACTCAGCTGCTTGTAGGGGTTAAACTTCGGTTTGGGGGCGACCACCGGGGCAAACTTCTTCGGGACCTGCTGCTGGGAGACCGAGATGCTAGGCATCCCGAAGCCTGGGGTGGTCTCCATCCGTGCGGTCACATGACCGAGCTGGCCGCCATCGCCGTCCTGTGAGCTCCACATGGTTTCTGCAACACAGCAAAAGAAAAACACTGACTATCAGCTCCGTGAGGTAAAAAACACACACACACGCACACACTCATAATGGGGTAAAATGTGCCCAGCTTTTATTAAACACTTATTCTTGTGAGGTGAGCCACAGTCCTGTGATCAATTTTATCCCTGGACACGGGGTAAAAGGCAACAGCATTAACCCTGTTGTAGGCCATAGGTAAGAGCCTGTTTAAGCCAGGACGGAATGATCCACCAACAGCACAGCGACCATGTCATTAGCACAGTGAGATGTGTTTGCCGAAACGACAATGTACATTACGGTTTCCATAGCGGTCTGTGTAACAGAAACACTTCCACCAAGCCACATGACGCACTCAATATGAAGCAAAAAAAAAAAAAACACAGCACCTTGCTGCATTTCGGTGACTGGGTCACACGCCCCTGAACACGCCCCTCGGAGTAAGTGCGCTCCAAAGTGCACTAAGTGACAAGATGCCTGAACGTGCCGGTGGAAGCGAGACGCGTCTCACTTAGAAAAGTTAAATGATTGAATCTCCTGCAAAGAGGGGAGAATTACAGCCGCCTTCCCAGACGCGGCACCAATAGACCTTTACAACCATTACCACCCCCACTGAGCGCGGCCCATTTAAAATAAAATGCACATGTACTGAGAATACCCCTGACATAATATCCATCAAGCGGCTTGTCGAAATCCTGGTGAAAAGCAACGGAGAATATGTGAAGATATTTACAGCATGCATCACCGGGATATGACTGGTCAGACCAGATCGCCATCTTAGCCACTGACTGCCTTAAAGAACAGAAATTTGATAGAATCCAAATTTACCTCTGGAAAGGATTCCTTCCTACACGTTTAATTAAAATTAAGTATTTCCCAGCATAACATGAGCAAACTAAACAATGGTCTTAATGGACAAAAAAAAGAAAGCCAATTTCCTCCTGATGTGATCTCCAGCTGTTAAGTCTGTAAAAGTCCAAGCTTGGCGTTGTTTAAATTTCCTATAAATAGCTTTGCTAAATGTTAAAGAGGGCAATTTCTGGACCGTGTGTAAGGTAAGGTGCAGTTCTAAGTTCTAAGATAACCCCATAAATCACATCTAGAAATACTGTATTTGTCACCTTGAATTTTTTAAGCATTCCGCCAGACTGGACAGAACAGGTATAACGCAACAGCGCTCCTTAAACTCCCCCCCTTTGCCACATTAAGCTCTGTTCTGCAAATCTGTGAGACATCCAGATTTCAGACTAGTGATCGATGTTGGCACTAATCTTCCCTAGAATCCATCCGTGGCACCAGGCCAACACGAATGACCTTCTGTGAACCCGTAAAGTGACACGCCAGCCAGCCCCCGGCCGGAGGGAGGGCTATACACCATCCATGGCAGGACTGTGGCTCAAAGCGACGTTTCAGGAGTCTCCAGGAAGCTTAACAGAGAACACAAGCTTGGCAAAGGACAGTCACTACACTCCCTGGATTTGTCCACTGGGAACCAATACAGGAACCAATGGGAAATAAACCAGCCTTCCCTCAAGCTTAAAGTAGTTCAGTAGACTTAACTTTTGTAGCCCCATAAGTCAAACTGAAAAAGATGCCACTTTCAATTTGGAAAAATTCTGGATGCCTCCACACCCATCTCCACCCCTTGTGACGTTAAAATTTGGGGATTACGAAATGTGTACGAAAATACGGAACACATAACGTCCTATATCAGTCCAATACGGGATACGACATTTTTCTTCTCAATACAGGATGATCCCGTAATATATGGGACAGGTGGTAACTCGATGCATGTTTTATAATGGCGCTGGTAACAAAGTTCTCTGTACTGGAGCACGAGCATGATTTTTCCCTTTGCTCGAGATGAAAAGATCAGAGGAAAAGCACGCGGGGATTTGAGCAGGGCTCTTTAACAGCCTCGACGGCGCGACATCCGCTCTCCGTGCCGCAGCGGGATCGAGATGTGGAGAAAAACAGCTCCCGCCGTCTGACACGCTTTCCCGAAACCAGGCCCTGCGCCGTTCACTTAATCCCTATTATTCAGCCGTCAATTGGGGTCATGTCACAGACTCGCCCCCATTACAGCAACGGGCCGGCAGACCAGTGCAGCGCGCCCAAAGCCCTGCAGACAGGGGCCCACGCGCTGATCTTCCAACTCGGGCGGTGCAAACTGTACTCTTCTTCCATTTCAGAGAGACAACAAATAAATTTAGGAAGGAAGACGATCCACCCAGAGCAACAAGATCTTCGCCTACGAGAAAGCGCAACACAAACTCGGAGCATAAAGATAGCTGCACTAGATGTTCTGAGGCGTTATTACTGGAAGACACACTTCTGTCCACAACGATTCAGTCCTACTTTCAGCATAAAACACCTGACTGGTTTAAAAAACGGATCTGTCGTTGTTGCAATTAAGTGAAATTGTTCTAGCTACTGATTAGAAGTGAAAAAGGTGCAACGCTTTGCTCGCAGGATTGAAAAATTATGAAAATCATAAACATATTATCTCCAACCATCGCATTTCAAATGCACAAACACGCCATTAGCTGACCATTAATGGATGGAGGCGTCCCAGAGTCGGAGACCATATCCGTTCTGAGATCTTTCTATGACAGGCTAATTCAGTCAGCCATTATCAGATTACCTCAGCTTTCCAAGAAACCTGCGAAAAACAGGCCAGGCAGTTGGGAACATTACATTCCTGCTGCTGAAGAGAGGTGAGGTAGGCCCAGGCGGAGCAGCCCTGAAACTCCGCCAGGCTCGGATCAAACTTCAGGGGCCGCGGGAGCGACTCCAGGCAGACACCTCTCCTAATATGGAGACCCTCTGCTGGAGACCCCACAGCCACTCATGGGTAGGTGACAAACTGAGGAATCTAGGTTCCAAAAGGACGGAAGGGACCAGGAGACCCTTACTTGGGGGGGGTTGGGGTAGGGTGCAGGATGTGGTATCTGCTGAGCTGGTTGGCAATATGACGCTTCCCTCGCCATCCATAACCTTCTTTAACCCCCATAACCGCAAACCCAATAAAATTACCCAGAATTACCTACAAGAACAACAACACACCTATTTCCCAATTAACAGAAACGATTAAAATCTTACTTTTAAAAAAAAAAAGAAAAAAAAAGAAAGAAAAAAAACTAATGTGGATAATTAAGTGCAAGGTGCTCGATCTGGCAATGGCCTTTTGGCACTGAAATTCTTGCTATTAATGATTTGTGCTTTTAATAGAAACTCTGTGCTCTTCATTCTGTGGGATGAGACCTACGCAGAGGAGTGTGTGACAGCCTCATATTTCTGCTCTTCACACAAACAGTGCGCGCACGTTTAATGTGCTGTAGAACAGAAGAGTGAGAAAAGATATATATGTATACACACACACACACACACACACACACACGCGCGCGCCCGCGCACACACACACTTCATGCATATTCCACATAGTGCCTGCTCCCCTTCCCGTTACAGGAGGGAGCTGCAGGGGAAGGTGCAATGTAATGTTATAGGACAAACCAGGCCCACTCATCTCTGACAAGGCATTATGGGAAGGTATGCCACCCTGCTGGCAGCATGTCCGACACTCAGATTCTCGCATAACCGAAGGGCCCTGGGCAAGGGCGGCCACCTGCATCTAACTCAGGCCCCTGAATGTCACCCATGTTTACCAGAAGCTCTGATTACTTAAGTCATTCAAAAACATTTAAAAAAAAAAAAAAATACTGGAAATGTAAACCCCATTAAATATGAGCAAGATTACATTCAAATGTGCTCAGGCATGAAAAATATATAGAGCACTGTTCAACAGAACCAATTTGTGAAGGACAGGGCAAGAAGCATTGCAAAAAGGGCTTAATTTTATTTATTGTATATTTATTGATTGCAGAGACATCCTTTTCACTTTCTTCCTGCCTGGGATTCTAATGAAGGAAATTGAGCCAGAGTCGTTTTGAGAAGCTGCCAAATCATTTAGTCACCTGGATTTATCCTGGAATATTTTTACAGTCTTTACCAGATGTACTTCAAACTGTTTCTAATCATATTATTATAAAAAGCAGCCAATATGGCGTTCTGTTACTAAATCAAGGTGAACATATTTAATGAATAAAAGCACCATTTTAAAAAGGTGGCCATTTAAAATATCCCTCACCAGCTAAAGGAAAGGCTTTTCAACTGTGCTCTTGCACTGATAGCTAAATGATCTCTTTGAGGCCAAAAATGGTTTTAAGAAGAGTAAAGGCCCTAATCGACAACGTCATGACGACCAAGAGAACAGGTGAGGTCAGGAGCTTGCTGTTGCTATGCCAACTACCCGCAAGGTTTGAACGTGGCACCAAACAGGATCTATCAGCATTCGTATCGACGGGTATCTGATATGAAGAATTATGAAAACTTACAGCCTTACCGCTGAAGAGACCCTGTTAGACTTCCCCCTATTGGAAGGCAGAGGTAGCATAGCAGCTGCATGTTATTTAGGCTGTTTTAGCCACTGGGCAATTTAAGGAGGCGTAAAAGGTACAACAACAAAAAAAAGATCACCTCCCAGAACCTCATCTAAAGTCATTTTGATGCTGAATCTTGTCTATAGGTCTGTTGACAGATAGACTACACACAGCCACACAAACATGCAAGCTTTGTTCCTGGGCAACACCATCAGCCCAGCTTCTGAGTCGCTACAGGGCATCTAGGTTCAATCAAAAATGTTCAACTGAAGAGGCAAATTAATCTCCCAGCAACCAGGCGAAATGGCGTCTCTTGGCATTAACCATTTCCTGCTTTCCCACTGCTTATCGTCCTGGCCGCCCATCGCCAAGTAATGGGCAATGGGCGCAAAGAGCATAGATTAAAGGAAGGAAAGATTGGGCACAAAAAAAACGCGGGCGACCGCGGACGTCAGCATTTTTGCCCGCGGCTGCCCGTGCTGCCGCGGCGCCGATATCCAAATAGGTGAGGCGCGATTACGTGCGACTGCGGCCACTAGAATGGTGCGGGGCATCTTCAATTCACGAGGCCCATAAACACATCGACTTGCCAGCGATGGAGAAAGGCTGCGGGTAAGCAGTGGTGAGCACTATCACGCCTAAGGGTGCACGCCGTGTGCAGCAGGTGGGAAGGGCAAACAGCTTGCAGACTTCAAATGTGAACACAGACGCTGCTTAATTACCAAAATTTTTATCAAACCTGACATCACCTTGCAGTACAAAACAATGCACTGAATCTGTCCCATCCCACATGCATATCTAATGTATTTCACTTTTACAGTGCAACTGCCTTTTACTTCTGTTAAATTGCCTCCTCTTCCAGTCATCTCTGCAGAGAGGCCAACAGTAGCCTTTTCTAGTGTAGCCTTTTTCTGCTGTAATAAAACCATATCGGGTTGCCATTAATTAAAGTCTGGCTGTTAGGGGAAATTGGTGAGTGAATTACATTGTCCGCCATATTTACCTTTCGAATCACGTGATTTTATTATTATTATTATTTCACCAGAGAAAGCAGCCTGAAACGTTGGGATTTTTCCCCCACAGGGACACATCAGAAGGGGGCATCAGGTAAGTGCTAACGTTCAAAGTTTTCCAAAACAATAAACGCATTTAGGTGCTGACGGATGGAAACTATTAAAAGGGCCTCAGGTGGTAGCAATAATCTTGCCTCCATCTCAGTATCAATGATCGCACATAAATCCTATGCAAATGAAGTTCAAAGAGCATGGCCTCTGATTGGCTACCTACATTACCAATCATAGCTGAGAGCACTGCTCCCAGACAATCCCAGACCTTAAGAGAAAGTGAGTCTGCTTTCTTCACTGCTCCAGCCCAGCTTTTGTAATTCATCGTACTTGAAGCCTATACTTAAGTTCAATCATAGTTCCTACTAAGTGAGAAAACATGCAGCTCATTGAAGCAATGGCACACAATTATCACAACTGCAAAGAACATAAATGTTCGAATAAATCCAAGAATCACTGTGCTTTAATAAGATGTGCATTGTGCACACCATCTTCTGGCACTTCATGGACCGGCCTGCCAACCGTCTCGCTGACAACAGGGTTACCCACAGAGGTCTTGTACACAGCTGAATACCTCGGGGAGTTCCGGCCATACTATGATTCGCCAGAACATAGGGGTGCACCGGCAAGGAGCGCCGCACCACCGCGCAGTCATGCGGCGCTGACAGCTCGAAACATTAACGGGACTCCATTCAAACACGTGTCCCTCCCTCGACTGCTCCTGGCGGCGGCAGCTAAAAGCAGGATAAAGGCTGCAGCAGACAGGAGACCCACCCCCCCCCCCCCAAGTGTGAACAGTTCAAGGGGCCATTATAGATTCCAAAGTAGGGCAGCTGAGGGTAAATATTTGAATGTACTGGAGCAGAGATACTGTGTTAATAAAAGTGGACGGCTGCCCTCTGATCCCTTCGTAAAAAAAAAGAAAAAAAAAATAGTTCACGGACAAATGAACACATGAGCTTCTTACAGAAGGGGGAGTCACATCAAAAGTGGCGCAGAAATTTACTGACACTGAACAGAGAGATAGCGCTACTCCGGAAAGCAACTTATCTGACACGGTACTGTGGTGTCGCTGCAGTCCGAACCTCGACTAACGAGGCTTAAAAGGGATTTTTAAAAGTAGACACTTGCAGCCACACTGGACCCTGAAGGCACTGCCACCATAGGTGAGGATGCTCTTGGGACTTCCACCCAGTGTTTGCCCATTGAGGAAAAGGCTTTCTCCAGCAGCCAGAAGACAACTTCCTGTTGCCAAGGTTGACAGGCTCCGCCCCCCACCGCCGTCCAAAACAAACTTTCCTACCCTACCACCAACCATTCATAGATTATTTTTCCCCCCCCCACACAGCCAAGATGGTGGTACTGGGATTGGGTCAAGCGCAGTGCTAAGGCACGAGGTATAAGACTCCCAGCAGGCATTAAACCCAGGGAGAGCAGAAGTCTGCATTTTCATACTTAACTGCTTCCATGTAAAGTACTAGACAGGAAGCTCTACTTAGAGCCCTCAAAAAGGCTCAGTGACAGAGAGAAGTCACAGGATGCTACTGAGCTGGCTGGAGTGAACCAGAAGGTACCAGAAATTATTACAATGAGGCCTTTGGAAAAATCCAGTGCAGATCACCACACAACGCTCCAGCTAATGGACAGTAATATGGTTGTCATAAAATAAAATATTTTAAAAGGGATCAAGGGGATAGACATGTCGCCTTGCCTTTTGGGCCTCAGTGGTACCTGACAGCAACATAAACAGTTTCAGGCTGCCTGGACTATGTACCCTCAGTGGAGTATAGTGAGAAGGCCACAGTCTCCCAGGGCCTGCCTGAAGCGTGGGCTGTGTCAGTCACCTCAAGTGGCACATGCGGAACAAGTGACATTGTGGTCAAGGTGTTGATCGCCACACTTCCAACTCGCTGAGGTCCGCAGTCTCTCGCAGCAGCACAGCTACAGACGACGTGTGACAGAAATGCTACAGGTTCGTGTCCCGGGATTGGGACCTGTAACATTGTGTCAGATCCTCCACACATCCCACCAATATCTGACAAAGAGAATCTCAGATAAAAAGATTCCAAAATAACAAAATAATTCTCAGCAAAGGAACAAAGAGACTTTCGGCAGGAAACGGTCTAATAACGGTCTAAAGAAAGGGTCCGCAACAGAAACTTCACCTGAGATCAGTTTTTTTATATTATTATTCTCCTTATTATGCAAAACCTGCTTCCAGAAAAGGAGAACTTATTCTCCGAAATGTGGAAGCTGCAAACGGCCTTGATGATGTGGCAGACTTCTTGAAAATGCTCCAGTTTTCAAAATGATCATCCCCCCTGATGTGAAACAGTTTAAGCACATTTTTGCACTGCAGTGTGGAAAAACAAACTGGATTTACAAGGCAATGATAACCTGTGTCTTTTTTAGAAGCAATGATTATAAAAGTAGGTATCTGCAACCTGAGATGTTTATACCTTTTGAATTGGTATGGACCAGATGTAATGGTGAGATGTGTTACCTTATCTGCTTTCCGGATGGTGTTTACTATATTGTAAGACAACAGATTGGTGGGGGTCGTGGGAGGGGGGGGGGGGGTCATAAAATTAAGGAATTCACAAAATTAGGCCAGGAACAATCCAAACCCACACTGAGAAGCAGTTCTACAGATTGAAAACACCAATATTTAGCCTTTTCTATTACATTACGTTTTTGAAGTTTCCGGGGGAATTTTTTTAATAGAAAATCTGAAAAGGAAAAAGAAAAAACTAATTCATTCATTCAATTTATTCATGATTTCTGAATTCATTAAGGAAAACCCACAGAGTCTGACTGCAAATGCAAATTTAACTGCCATCACACTGAATTCTTGACACGTTCAGGCTTTGATTCACGCTTTACACTCCCCCCGTGATTCCCGCTCGAACCCTAACCACCACTTTCACAAAAACAAGGCAAATCTGTGTTCAATGGCTGTCCTCATTACAAAAGACGGCTTCATCAATCAAAAGGGGAAAAAAAGAAATATTTTAAATATTCAGAACATGCATAAAATACGGATTTTGATTAGCATTTTTGCTTTCTTAATTATAGTTCTTAATTATATACAAGCTTGACTGTACACATTCATTTCAATGTATTTCACTCTCACTACAGTAAAAGCTAAATCATAAGTGGAGTAATGCAGTAGTTTCTGGCTGCCTATCACTCAGTTTAGGATTACTAGCTGTGGAAGATAGATGAATGGAAATGAAATACAAGCATATTGCAGGTTAACAATAATACCAAAAACAATCAAATCAAACTACTACCTTAATAACCAGAAAATTGTTTATTTGTTACTGACTAGTTATGTTACGAACTGATATCAAAGATCAGAAATTGGAGCCGATTCAGGAATTAAAAAAAACTTATCATATCGGCTATCTCAGCCCAATCCAAAGACTGAACTACTTAATTTCCCACATCCGGCAAATTTACGCCCGTTGCGCATCCTATAAGGTTCCGTCGCACGGTGCAGTAAGCCTGAGGCACGCGGTTTGAAACTACAAGCTATCGAGATGTCTGCCGTGTGGAGATTAAGCTGGAGATTCAAAGCGGGCTGATGTTTGGAATGCCGTCACTCCGAGGGGACACAGCAAGAGAACGTCGTTTGATACGACGAATCTAATTATGTACTCGCCGAAACATCGTAAGGGAGAATACAGAGAAATCGTGACGCTCGGTCAGACGAAGTATGTCTGCTGTATGCGTAGCCTGTATATATTTAAATATTTGTTACAAGATCAGATCAGAATTTGCAGATGCAAATATCAAATAGATCGGAACCACGTACCAAGAAAGTGGGCAATAATAATTCAATTACAATAACTGAGCAAACACCAGTAGCTAAAGCAGCTGTCACAGCTTAAACATGTTTTTAGTATTTTACTAATATGTTATTTATTGTCTTGTAGGGTACAGGCCTCAGCAGAGCCCGGAGCTGGCAGTGGCTTGCTAAGGAGTGCAGCGGTCACAGCTGTGCATTACAGGTGTCAATATCCCAGGAGGCCACAAGGCAGGGCAGAAAGGTCCGCGAGTCAGTGGCAGCGGCGGCAGTGACGCCTTATCCTCACCGCTGTGCCTCCGTAAGAGGATTTCCCCGCTCTCACAGACGGTGCCTTTATCTCGCTCGGGTGCTAATCTGCAGCTTTTGCCCCCCACACCGGCAGGGTTAAACAGCTGCTCAACTTGTTAGGGATCCTGTAAACATAAGCAGGGGGGGGGGGGAATGCCCAAAACTTCTTCTAAATGTGCACAGGTTTATTCTATTTCTGCTAATTCCTACTAAACCTGCAGCAGGTCCCACGGCAGTTATGCAAGTAGAACTTGCTCCCACTCAGCATCCTCCCACCGACAGCACAGACACCACAGACACGCCATTTCTGGGTGACCAGATACCAACTACACCTAATGCCAGGTGGAGACAGACTAACTCACAGTTCATGGACCCACGCGGCCGCGCCAACGTTTCTTATGTAACTTTGTTCCAACGCTGAAGGTTACAGTGGACAAGGTCAAAGGCCAGGAAGGATGGACTGCAGGGTAAGGGAGAGTACATGTTTAAGCAGGCCAGATTCCAACATGAAATAAAACATCGAGTCTTCAGAACCGTATCCACAATTCTTCTGCTTTCCACATTTAGCGTCTTCTGAGCAAATGAAACCGTTTCATTGAAAGTAGAAGGTTTCGAGAAGAGGGGACACGGGGGTTTTAAACCATGTGACACATATTAACATCAATCAATCATTCGTCATTATGGTTTATTTAACACAGGGCCTTAAGTGAATGAAAAAGTGCTTGAACCAACATTGAGCCTCGGGCGCCGAAATGCTGGGCGCCCCGCCCCCTTCCCAAGAACAGCCAATGAATGAAGGGAGCAGCGATCAAGCAGGGGCTGAAGACAAATAACATTTGAGTTAAATAAAACTGCATTGACTTTGGGAGTTTGCTGAGGAGCGCCATTAGTGGGTCCACACTCCAAAGGCACGTTGCTGAACTGGAGTCGGTCTTCTGGAAGACCAAGGGTCATTCGCCAGTAAACTGGAGAACATTAACGGGGGTTAAAACCTGAGTGGGGGGGAGCGGTGTAGAGTAGGATAGACCAACTAATGCAGGCCAACTTCCCAAACGCCCACTTAACCCGCATCACCTCATCTGCAATCAGCTTAAAAGATATTTATACCCCTTTAACTCCATTAAAGGCTTAATTAGCTTGGCAGCTGAAATTGTTAAGCAGCGCTCCGCATTATTCTGTCGGGGGGGGTTCAGCGGATTCTCACCTGGACTGAGATTCCAGGTTGAGAACAAGAAGAGCTCGCTACCCTCAGGAATTCAGATATTTAAAATTACATTTTTATGGGAAGAGTGCAGGGAAATTAAATTTTGAATCATGTGGTTATCATCATTAAACTTAATCTTATGTTGGTAAATAAGATTATTTGTGAACCCTCAGGGGGGGGGGGAAGAAAAATCTCCATAGAGTCAGATTAAAGCACATTTTCTGCCACATTCACATCATCTCATGGGGGTTTCTCATAATGTTAAATAATAAATAAACATGATATTTATCACTGCCACCCCTCCCATTCCTTTCTGTGTCACCTGACTTGAGAATGGCATTCTGGACCGTCTTCTGATCTGCCCGTCTCTTTGATCATTGAGTATTTGCCACATTGTTACCTACAGTCTGCCTCCACAGCTGAAGGCATTCTTCACCTTCAAAAAGCTTTAATAAATAATGCAGCATGTCAACAGTTATGTTGCACTAGCAGCTGCTCAGCTACAAGACAGTGGCTTAGGTAAGTGAACGCCTCATTTGTTAAAAAAAAAAAAAAGATTCAGGCCAAGAATCTTGATCAAGCGCACAAGCACAGACTTCAGATTTGGACCCACAACGTTCCTGTAGCTTTTTATCAGATTAAAAACACTGATGCTCGCCTACCAGGCCGAAACTGGTCCAGCACCCCCCCCCCCCCAACCTAAAAGAACTTCTCTCATCCAGTACTGCAACATTCTGTCTCCGATCGTCCAGCACCACTTGACTGGTCCCACCATCTCTCAAGGTACAAGGAAGACATGCACCTAGAATCTTCTCTGCTGCGGCATCTAAGTGGAGGAATGAACTTTCCCCTAGATGTCCAAACAGCTGAGTCATTGGGTGCCTTCAAACGACAACTAAAAACCTACCTCTTTCAGAGGTACTTGGATTAGCACTTCCAGGATTACACTCATTATATATTATATACTGTATATATATATATATATATATATATATATATACACACACACACACACACACACACAAGTTACATAGGCCTATATTAAAAATATAAATAACTTGCCAATAGAGATTTTTTTTTGAATATTGATAGTATTCTTAGCCAGGTTCTATGGAACCAGTATCAGAAAGTATTCACCGATGACATTTGTAAGCACTTACGTAAGTTGCTCTGGCTAAGGGTGTCTGCCAAATACAGTAAATATAAATGTAAGTCCAATGTCTTTGACCTTAAACACAGGGCTTCCTGTGGCATGTGACTGGACAGTTATTTCAAGTTAGGGCTGGAAAAATGAATCGAATTTATTTTCAGGGACAATTTTAGCATCCAATAATCATCAAAACAAAATTATTGTGACAAAATTGTTGTGCCACACTTCATTCCACAATGATGCTCCCATTGTGTATTGTCCAGCGGCCTGCCCCATGCCCCCCCCCCCCCAACCCCTTTTTATTTGTTTCTCAGCTGAACTATAGAGTTCAAGGAAATCTACTGTTAAAAATTTTTAGAGGTTCAATAAATGTATCCAAAGTCAATTAATAATCATGTTAAATAATCATCTAGATATTGACCAAAATCACCATGATTATGATTTTTGCCATAATCTAGCAGCCCTACTTCAAGTTTACTCTAAATCAGTGTTTCCCAACACAGTCCTCAGGGTCCCACGGGCAGTCGATGATTTTGCTTCTTCGCAGCTCACTGCCAGACAGTCCACATTTTTGCCCCCCGAGAGCAAATATATGGACTGTCTGTGGGTCCCCAAGGACCAGATTGGGAAGCACTGCTTTAAAGAATGAATTCAGACACTGGGGGGGTAGATGCAGCACTTCCTGGATCCAAACAGCAAAACTGCAGTAGACTTTGAACGCATGGAAGCCGGAAAGCATGAGATTGTGCTGATGTCAAAATAAAAACTCCCTTGAACCAACCAAACAGCATTCGGGAAGGCAGGATCAGCTGCAGGCCAGTGCGGCGGGGGCCAAATAGTGTTTTTCAGGAACAAGGAAAGCCACTTGACAGGCTCACTCCCGCTTCCCGTAGCCGGCAACCCACCGGCCGACATGTCCACCCCTCACTGACGAGAAAAGAGGGGCAGCCTTTGGCCAGATGTTCCAGGAAGCAGGCGATAGACAAGAGATTGGGGGCAGTGTGTGTCTCAATGGGGTAGGCCTCTGGGCCGGTAATCAGAAGGTTGCTGGGTTGAGCACCAGCCCTCGCAGAAAGGACATCTCTCTGCTGAGCCCTTAAACCCCACCCCCAAAGAAACACCCCAGGAGTACCTGGCTTGACCCCTGCGCTCAGACTCCAAGCTTCAATCTCAATCCTCATGCCTGGAATTAACATGCATCCTTGGTGATCCTCTGAACAAGTGGATGCCACTAAATACAGGTGTGAACGCACCCAAAACAGGTTGAAGACACATCGAGATTCGATCACTCTGACCACTTTCAGAGGTGGCCTCTCAGCTCCTTTGAGCAGAAGTACCTACACATGCATTAAATGTGCAAACGGTATTTGACATATGATTTATGCCAGTCAAAAGTGAGCCATTGGGTACTAAACACGTCTTTTTTTTTTTTTTTTTTTTACACCACCAAAAAATAAGTTTGAATATACTGAGAAGTTGGTTTAATATTGGACTGTCGCAACCCATACGCATGGAAACGTCAGTGTGCATTATTATGTTCTGGCAAATTTGGGAAAAACAGATAGTGTAAGAAGTGATTTATTAAAGATGTTTTGAAATTTGCACAGATCATATATTTAATGCAAACTTTGGTGAAGCTTCCTCATTTATGGCAAAGCTGTTGCAAGCCTTATTGATACTGGTGAAATGTGCCGGTAAAATTTACATGAACGCAAAATCAAAGCGTTCAATAGCCTAGATAATGGATATGTTAATAGAAACATATAATAGTGTAATTGTTTATATAGTTTTATATTGGGCTGTGCAGCAGCTTGAACTACATCGCTGACTTCTTCCCTTAACTTGCTCCAAGTCATAATTCAGCATCAGACAGAACAATGAACCTTACCATACAGCAACAAAATTTATCACAGACTGAACCCTTTGCCTTTTAATAGAAAAGTATTAACCTATGTACTCACAGACCATTTTAACACGTACATTTGTATTGTGTTGAGGCGATATAAGAATGAATGCCCACAACATGAAAAGTTCAACTTCATTATGAAATATACTTTGAATTATCGAAATCACATTTGCATGTGAAATATTACAATGACTGTCAAATGAAAAGTACAACATGATGAAATGTAATTTAAAGATTATACGTAGAAGATAAATGTTATTAAGAAATAATACCCTTTATGGGATTACTTAAAAACAAAGGGACACAATAATTGGAAGTATTCTTTCATAGATATATTTATTTCATTTTGAGTATTATGGCGTTCATTACAACATCTTAGGCAGTTTGTTTACCCTGGAATGTGCCTATAGATTTAGATTTCTTCTTCTCCTTCTTTGCATATTCTGCATACGGAAGCGATTTAGGTGCTTGTTTAAATAAGTTGCAGGAAAGTGAGATCTGATTACAATCAGTCAAGACGCATGCGGCGATACAGGTGTGAACGGACGCATTTGCCGCTATCCACTTATGATTGGATCACTCGGGATGCGTGTTAATATCAGGTTTGAACAGGGCCTATACGCATGTCTAAAAAGAGAGCAAGATAGGATGTGCAAACAGAAGTATTCCGATGTAACTATACTTGTGCAAGTAGCAAATAAAGGATCATTTCAAGTGCTCGGAGTCCCTGAGTTTGCAAGAAGACACCCAAACTCAAGTAAGGAGAATGACTGCTAGGCTGCACAATAAAGCATCCAGTCTTCATTAGCAAACCAAAGGTTGCTCAGTTAACAGTCCCACAGTAACAGAATATATCTGACAACTAGGTGGAATTATACATCAATACCTGGAAGTCATTCAGAAGTATTTCCAGGAGAAGACAATGACTCACTTGGAAATTACATTTCCACAGAACATAAAAAACTGCTACATGCAGGGGTTGGACAATGAAATTGAAACAGCTGGTTTTGGACTACAATAATTTATTTGTATGGTGTAGGGCCTCATTTTGTAGCCAATCAACTCATCTTGGGAATGACAGGTACAGGTCCTGCACAGCAGCCAGAGGGATTCTGAGCGATTCCTCTTGCAGATCAGTGGCCAGGTCACTACATGATGCTGGAGGTGGAAACTATTTCCTTACTCACTCCTCCAAAAGACCACAAAGCAGCTCAATAATATTCAGATTTGGTGACTGGGCAGGCCATGGGAGATGTTCAACTTTCATGTCCATCAAACCACTCTGTCACCAGTCTTACTGCACATATTGGTGCATTATTATCCTGGTACACGGCATCACCTTTAGGGTACAATTTATGAAC
>JABFEB020000043.1:11691959-11706713 GCA_019775895.2 Stomatorhinus ivindoensis
TAATGCAACAGCACCTTCTTGCCTAAAGCCTAAGACAGAACATGAATCCCATAATGCAACAGCATCTTCTTGCCTAAAGCCTAAGACAGAACATGAATCCCATAATGCAACAGCATCTTCTTGCCTAAGGCCTAAGACAGAACATGAATCCCATAATGCAACAGCACCTTCTTGCCTAAGGCCTAAGACAGAACATGAATCCCATAATTCCCCCTACCCCATTAACCTTTAATTTTTCTTTCACACCTCCCAGAACAAAGGAGTTTTACAGTACCAAAGAACCAGAACACATACACAAATATATCTACATACTACATACAAGGTAATCATCCTATCATATAATCAAAAGTTGGTATTCAGAAATCTTTATTAAAATGATTATTTCCTTTTGAGAAAATGGTGGGGGTGGGAGGTGTTTGGGCGCCTTAGACACAAAAGAAAGAACACAAATCCCTAATCGTTTTCTGAAGTACATAACTGTCAGCTCACTGGTTAGATGTAATCTGCTCTTTTTTATTCATCATTGGTGGGTAATGAGGATTCACCCTTCAGTAATGACAGGTTCTCTGGGAGAGACTTCAGCAAGTTAAGCTTTTTGGTTCCTGGCACTGCAGATAAACATTGGCTTCATGTAACAATGACCAAAATGATGTTAAATCTCTACGTGAAATATGATTAGCTTGGATCTTTAAAGTAAAAAACGTTGAACTTTGAAAAATGCAGTGTTTACCATGTGATCCCGGGTATAACCCTGCTGTTCCTTTAACCATGACCAGGTTAAGTGGTTTGAAGATTGATGGAAATTGCTATACTTTCCACTGTTTCTTTAAAATATGATTCATTGCATGCATTGCTGGGCATTATACATTTACCAATTTTTTTTCATATATTTTTGGTCCCTGCCAGGAATGGGCTCCTGGTCTCACAACCCTGAAAAGAATAAGTGGTTAGAAGATGAATGGGTCATTTTTACACCGTTAGCAAATCAGTTATAAACATATTTGCTTCACCATGAACACATATCATACTGCTGGGCATTCTGTGCCCAAAGAAAAGCACAAGACAAACATCAATAGAGCGCTGAACTGAAACTGAACTGCCACAACTAGTGTTCTGAATTTCAGGCACAGTCTTTCTGGACGAGTTAGGTCCACACCGAATATGCTTCCTTATAAAATATCACAGCACCGGATTTGGATGCGGGAACTAATTAAGGATGATGACTGAGGCACACAGGCCAGCAGCGAGTCTCGAGGCCCGCGACGTATCTGCCCACTAAGCAAACGGTAATTAGATTATCGCGCCACGCTCCGCTAACACATGGTGTACCACTCACGGTCACCCCAAATCCCTTTACCGCAGTCCCTGTCCTAGCTGCGATCCCACGTTAATCCAGAAAGAACATTTTACGGAGGACCGGTAAACATGCCATCTGAAGCGTGGGCCAAAAGAGGCTCCGGGATTACAGTGGACACAGGCATCTTCCAAAGAGCAAGTCTGTAGTCTCCATAGTAGGAGGACCTACTAGGAAGTTCTAACGGGCGGAAAACTACAACTGGATTCCGGGAAACTTAGACCAGGTTCTTATGCGATCAAGTTATCAGGCAGCACGAGGGGATGGAGGTAGTCCTGGATCGTAAATGTTGTATGAGGAAGCACAGGTGACTGCAGACAGCTGCACTTTAGCCAAATTTCTCAGAAGAATTTCCTTCATATGTATATTACAGGCTTTACAACATTCCTCTGTAATGCCTCTGCAATTCCCGTAGATTTCCCGCCAATCTCATGATGGTACAAATCACTTGGAATCTCCACATGTCCACATATTCTGCCAGCTTTTCTAGGCCAACTGCAGTGCAATGAATGAGTCAGTAGGCCCCAGTGCTGGGTGCAGAGGGTCACCAGCGGCGGCGGGGGGGAGGGGGGGGTTTGCTGGTAAGGACACCGGTTGTTGCCAGAGATGCTTCTGGATGTGACAGTGGGTTCACAGATTCGCACATGCTCAAGTGAAAGCTGACACTCTGAGAACAGCACTTGAAGTAGACGCCTTCCACCATGTCTGACATTCTCCCTAGTCCACAGGTGCAGAGGCCCAGCTCTTTTACTATAGGTAACACTCACAACGGCTTTACTAATGCTGAAGAATGAACTTCAACTGATATTGCTTATTATGCAGATTTCTACAAAAGCGGATCTGTAAAATAACCTGATATATGCAAAGCCTCGAGGTAAATGTCTATACAGAAAGCCAAACCTAATTGCCTAATACACATCTCCACCTCAACTGGTTCATGCAACAATGAAAAGTATTTATACTTAACATTTGATGAACTGTTCACAATACAGTACAAGGAGCAGAAGGTTTAAGGTACATCTATATCATAAAAGTATATAAATAGGCATAAAATACCTAGCAAAAGCATATAGACTGCTTAGATACAGACTTGCTTGTAAAACATTACTATACTGGATCCATTGTTACATGCAAGGTAACACCCACAGCAAAGGCATGCAGAAAGACACGTGTTAACAAACAGCACTCAGCATACGGTGCTATAAAACTGATCCGGTGGCAAATGAACTGGCTGCGAGCCTGGCTAAGTCTCAGCCCCGATTCGCTCCCAGTTCTGCTTTTTCGGCCTCGTAGCCAACGAGAAAGCTCCATCTTCACAACCAGTGGACATTTTAAAGCTTAAACTGCTTACAATCATTCAGTTCAACCTCATGTATATGACTAAAGTGTCGTTATCATCTAAATGATTAAACGTCGTCCAGATTAAGTTTAATGGAAAATAATTAAAATAAATAAAAATCCCCCTCCTGAACTCATGCTCACAGTGAATAAGTATAAAAGGCCTTGCCTGCCTAACTCCACCACTGTCATTGGCCACATCGGCGAGATGCAAATCAATGCACAAGTGGAAATGCTCTGACCGAAGACCCTGACCCTCCCAAACACCCATTAAGCAACATTTACTCAAATGATCATTTAAGGCCTGTATCCTTAAACCACATATTTCAAGGCCTAAACAAAACAAATGTCGGCAGCTTCACTCAGACAGATAGTAAAATGCATGGCAGGTCAAACTCCCCCCCCTGAGACGCTGCGAAGGTGCGAACAGAAACCTAGGAGCTGGTGCACAGGAGTGCACAGAGGTACCTCCAGCTGACCCCAGACACGGGTAGCTAAGAAGGGAACACGGCGCTTACCTGCAGGCGCTTCTCTGGCCGGTTCCCCTGCACCACTGGGAGCAAACCCAGGACCACCCTCTCAAATCCCGGTCGCTTCGCACTTCTGTGTGACTCACCTCCCCACGCCAGCCCACTTCAACTAGCACAGAGAGGTAAACATTTCCAAATATGGAGAAATATGAGCAGATTGGGGCAAAAATCAGCGCTAATACTTTTTTTTCTCCCACCCTATTTTGTTAAAGCATACTTTTACATGTGTGCGTGCCAGTGCTACACTCGAGCCAAATATGTCTGTGGCACTTAACAGGGAAGTACAAACCAAATAGCACGACTACTCAGCTGAAGTATATATGGCATCCTGATAGTTAAAAAGGCCAACACCCATACACTGCTGCCTCTCTGTTCTTTCCACCACAGCTCAGCAAATTTAAAGTATCAAGCAAGAGACCACCTTCTCTTATCCCAGCTGAAAGCTATCGATTCCCCCAGAAGTCAGTGGACATAAACATACCCGAAAACTCATGAGGTCCTAGGAAAATACCCAACTCAAACACTTATAGACAGGCAATAACATTAAATTTTGCCTTGTGGGATTAGTAGGTGCCTACCCTCCAAACAGTCTTGAGAACAAAAATTCATGTCATCAAATACTGCAAGAAATCACTAGGAAAATATGCGCCCCAACATTTTCTAGTGATACAGGCAATAGCTTTAAGCATCATTTTCAACTGTCAAGCTCTTCTAAATTTATTTTGCATTGTTTTCCTTTAAAAAGCAAAAACCGGGAGGAAAATTTGTCCTACACATTTTTCTTGCCCCCTACAATGAATGGAGACTCAACAGCTGTAGATGAATACCAGTCAAAGTTATATACAGCAAAGTGTCAAAACTAAAATGGACGCCGAGGCACCTAATTTTTGCTTTTGACAAAGGACTCGATCTTTTCACATGCGGCGAACAAAGCAGATGCGGAGAGCCATGAAGCCATTTGCAGTGTATGTGTACATGTTGTCTATTTACAGACAAGAACGGAAAATAGTTTGTCCTTTACGATGTGAACGTAACAACAGATCTATTGCATCGTGTGGTGCCAAATTCAGTCCTGAGATGAAACATGAAGAAGTGCCTTGAAATAACAGTACTGCTAAGAAAGCTTGTTTACAGAGGCTGTGCTTCAACAATCTTTATACTCCAACAAAACAACAAATAAGAAGTACTGCCTTTGGGGAATAAGAACAGTTGAGGACAAAGGCTGACAGGGCATACACTTCAATCAGATCAGATGTAGGCCCATCCTAATGTACAAAGGAAGGTGACTTGGACCATAATTATGAGACCATAGAGGTCTCGCAGAGTCACAACTACCCACTTTTAGTTACCTTAATAAACGTAATTAAAACACGACCCAGAAATCAGCAATGTCCACCAGGGAGTTCAGAAGCTGAGGGCTCAATCGACCCAAATCCAGAACCTTTACCCCAGCAAGGTTCTCTCTCCTAAGCCCAAGTGCGGAGAGACTGAATCCACGCGATCCCTGTGGGACCTTTAGCAAGACTACACTAGCAAGTCAACACTGACCTTCCTGCTCAGAGAGACTTCCACGCCGAAAATGATGTCAAGTTAAATGAAACCGCTATTCTCAGCGGAGGTTAGCTGCGAAGCGGGTTGAATTTCATCATACGGCTGGGTCCAACAGCACTGGGATCGAATAACAATAACCACAGAATAGCTGTAACCTGGTTAGCACACCCACCACCCTCTGCCAGCGGAGTGGAGATAAAAGAAAACCCAATGCTTGTAAGAAACTGGGATAAACCCCTTCTGCTTGTTTACCTGGGAGGAGAAGCTGGGGGAGGGGGGGGGCTTTAAAAATCAAGCAATAGAATTGAAAGGAATGCTTCAGATGGGGGGAGAAGAGGGGGTAATACAAGCACTGCCATTTTATCAAGATTTGAGCTCCATGCTCAGACATGCACATGGGGGCGTTTTCAATACTGACAAAACCATACAGTTAATCACGACTTCTGTCACCACTGTGCACAATAAGCGCACACAACAAAGCCATATCACAGATTAGCCCTTTAACTGTTGCAGTTTACAGGCACGTTTACACTGAAGTTCCTGAACCCGGGCTGCAGTTTTACAAGTCCCTTGGGGGAACTGGGTCTTGCGCAGCTCCTCGCCACTTTCATGCGTCGTTTTGACACCACACAACAGGAACTGGGACCTTTATGCTACATAAGAGATGCAAAAAGTTAAGTTTCACACATAATTTCATGCGAAACTACACCATCACGCCAAAACAATAAAGTATAAGTCATGAGTTCGATATTTGTTAATTATAAGGTGGATCAATTGCGATTGACACTGCCTTTTATTTAGATTTTACTTATACAACCCACGACATGTTCATGATTATTATTAAATCTGTCCAGCAGATCGATCTTCCATTTTCTACAGAATAAAGAATGGTGTAATGTTATCCTGCTAATATGTGCTGACACTGGGGATATTAGACAAAAGTATAATGATTAGCAATCAAATGTTCCAATGCAGAAACATGGAGATGCAAGCAAAAAATGTATTAATTGATTAATTAAATGTAATTAGGGTACAAAAATAATTCCATCTGCTAAATTTTTGCTCCACCACATCCCTTTTTCTGCACTTCCGTGTAAGCGTCAGTGCTTGTAGTTAACCAATCATCAAGCTATCACTGTAAGCGCCTTCTCACTAGTTCATGGTCAAACAAAAGGTAGCTAGTCTAGAGTAGGCACTAAAAACGGTTCTGGAACTGCCTCTGAGGAACTAGTTAGGCCGAGATCCTGCAGTGTGAACACGACGAAAGTCCCAGGGTCCAGGAAAAGGTTCTGGTTCTGGAAAAAAGTTCCAGTGGTGTGAAAGCATGTCTCATCAGAGAACTATATAGAGAGAAAACACATTTCTCCACGTAATATTAGCCTGAATAATCACGTACAGAGATCTTAAATGAAGCATCTGTGGAGAGTTCAACGCTGGCCATTGTTTTGCCAGGAAATGTGCAAGACTTCAGATCGGGACACACAGATAAACACACAGGAAAAGAGGAGACCCACTAATTGCGAGTCTCTCTACATTCAAAATTAATTTCTTAAGCTGACACTTCATTTATCCATTTATAGAGCTGGATATTTGACGTCAAATATCTACCAGGTGATACGAGCACAGGGTCCCTCTCCCCTAACATCAACAGCCTCCGCAAGATGAGTCCATTACTGCTGTTACTTCCTGCTCCCACACATTTACTGATCATTCCCTTCTTAAAATAAACCCATGGTTATACACAGATCTTGTTGTACAGTAATTACTGGCTTGATTAACAAAACTGGCAGCTGCTGGTTAGAATTCTTGCACTATGTCAAGGGTGCAGACCTTGAAATTTTTAGAAATATAATCCTTCACAACTACATTTACCATGTACATGCTAATCACAATGGAAAACATCCATAGTACCTATAGAGCCTGAGGATCAAGCAGTTTGCATCTGAAATCTCTATATTTCTATCTGTAGCTTACATACCTCTTCTACTTCCAAAGTGGATTCTGCTTACAGTCCTGAGGACAGGTCACACGCAGGTTGCTCTAAAAGAGAAAAAAAAAATTTCTTAAAAGCTAGATGTGCATGTATCTGATATAAGGACCATTTACGAAATATATACTTCAGCTGTATCTCGATGGGTGTGTCATTAGAATTGAGCAAACCTAGAAGCTGCTACAGTAACATTGTTGTTGTTTTTTTTATAACAAAAGCTATTTTTCACAAAAAGTGATCAAAGCCCATAATCCACACAGGTCGGGAGTGGGGGGAAGGGGGGGCAAGTTTCATCCCATAAAGAGGGCTTTCATACCAGAGAGCTCCAGATGTTCTGCAATTTTTACAAAATAGCACCTCAATCCAGTTCTGTTGGAAAAAGTTTGATTTTAAAGTCATATATGTGTAGTATCACCTAAAAGCTAATAATCATGTCACTTAAAATGAAAAGGGCGCATAGTTTAATATTTGAAATATATTCTGAGAATTTCTGACTGAGGAAAAACTGAGATACATTTTGAATTGAATTCGCTGCTTTGCCTTCAGGAAATGACAAAATAACCATGAATAAAATGTTGACCAGAGAAAGATTTTCTCATTTCACTTAAATTGAAACCTATCCTTCGTGTAAGCACACACGAATGAGTGACTGTAATGGGCAAATTTAAATATATTTTTTCACTTTAGACAGTTCCACGCGGAAGCCTGTTAGGTCCACGTCTAAAAACAAATACAAAGCGAATAGGAAATACAGGCAAAAGGTTAAACGACGGTCGGCTTTCTAAGCATTGGCGTTAAAAGGATAAAGCTAATTTAGCGCAGCAACAGTATCGGTGAGTTGTCATCAAAGACACGCTGCTGCAAAATGAGCCAAGGCACACACAAGAAAATGCGGATGGTACAGACTACTACTACATTCGTGACGTTAACTAAATAAGAAATATCCCGTGATATTTTTTTTAGGAAAGGCGGCAGCCACCAAAAACTGAGAAAGATCTTCGCATTATCCGCGTGGAAAAGGGCTGGCGGCTCACTTCCGGCTCGAGCTGAATGGCCTCGCGCTGGGGAAAGCGCACAAAGTGCCATGAAGAAAAATTACAGCTACAGCGCAACGCCGGACAGGCAGATCGTGCAAAGACCGACCCTGGCAGTCGCAATCTGAGCATAAAAGAAACGTTATGCGATCGCAAAGTTAAAACAGTTTCTCTATAATCACCCGAAAGTAATGCCAAAGCCACGGTACCCCCTTCCCGTACGCTGCCCACGCCCTCCGTCTCTATACCAGGCTGTAGTAAAACTAAATCACCTTGGCAAAAGGCGATATTTGACGTTCAGTCGTATTAACCGGGCTGCAGTGCACGTCGGAACGGGCCCACGTAATCATCCCGTTCTTGTAATAATACTCCAGCGTTTTGCGATAGCCCCCGTTTTTCTTACCTCGATTTCTAAGAATCAATGAGTTTCAAATCCCACAAAAAGTGAAACAACTTTTTTTCCCCAAATCTGGGAGTTGTAGGCAGTGACGTCACGGGTCTAAATTCCAGCCGATAGAGACACCCTGAGCGCCAGTACAAAAAATTGCCCATGTAAGGCAGTGCACATGCAATTGCCTCACTTCGTCATATTGGGTATATTATTGTTGTGCAAATAGCCGTGGAGTTGGGACTAAAACATGCCTCATGCCGCCAGTTACAGTTGCAAAGCGGGGAAGTTAATTTTTAATAGGAAACACCTATCGCGCCCTCGATGGAATTCTACACTGACAAACAAAACGAAGAACGATTGCTCCTTTTCAATAATCGGGCAATTTTTCAAACCGAATTATAGCACATGAACTACTATATTACACCGATAGAAATCGACGGTGGCGGGTAGTTGTTACCAATATAAGTGTCCCTGTTCTCTGGATTTCCCTCAATGTTGCTGCAGGAAATGTAGACACTTAAGGTACAGGCTGTAGTTTAGTTGACCACGTATTTGCCTCAGTGATTACTGCCGAGGGGGTTGCATGTGAGAACATGTCACTATAATAAAATATTCACTTAGCAGGTTTTGTTTCAGCAGTAGAACAATGTGGTTTTAATTGTGTTGTATAGCATGCATGGTACTTTGTTCTTTATTTTGTTAAGGTTAGTATCGTGAAATGAAATAACATTTTACTCATGTTTCTGCTTTTCTGAAAAACAACTGTAATTTGCTTCTCTTATGTATAAAGTACCAGAATCATGCCAAAGTAGGCAAGTTGGTTAGTTAGCATTTAGTGGCTGGAATCACTTGGAGGGTCAATACTTCCTGTTCAGAAGGTAGCTTCCACATTGTGTAGGTAGGAATGGTGATATTTTAGCTGGGAACTGTTCCCAAATTGACGCAGTTGTGGGATTGTAATGGCAAGTCACAAATCCGAGACCGCTATGTCACCAGGTGCAATTTCAATTTGTCTGGGCCATTTTGAAGGCCTCACTTATGCAGCGTCTTAGGCCAGAGTGCGGTGGTTGTAGGGCCTTCTGCGCTAGAGAGAGGGTTTAAACTTCATTTTCAGCCTTTACAACACCTCATATTGGCACTACGAGTAGCCACTGCACACCTCAAAATACATTTAGGTCACACCATTGACAACAGGAGTATCTGAATGCCTGAATGTTCCGGAAGATTATTCTATCATAACACATCATTTGTGTTGGTGAAAAGGGGCCCTGGCAGTCGCTGAAGTAACCATTTCAAGGATATGTTCAACCTAAAAAATATCATGCATTATATATATATATACACACACAATAAATCAATGATGGGAACGTTCATCTATTTCCCACATGAAAACAGATGGGAATTTATTGTATTTCATGTTCGTCACATCCAGAGTTTGAAAAAAGGCAGGTCTAAAGCTGGTCACTGGCATTTCAATAGTACATTAAACTAGCTTAGAATGTATTAATGGAAACACAAATGTAATACTGAGGATGTGTTATTATTTGAGTGGATACATTTTGGAACAGCTTGGGAAAAAGAAGCAAGTGGTGAGTTTTTCAGACAGCTTTTCAAAGCATTGTCTGGGCGCTGCTAACTTCAGAGGTTGCCTACGACTAATTACCTTCTGCTGCGGGGGCTTTGTAAACTGCTTTTCGCATCGTGCATTAAAGCCGCAGTCAAACAGCAAAGATGGAGGTCTGAGATAAACAAGGCGATCGTGTTTTTGAAGTTTCCAATTCGGGTTCCCCTCCTGAGCAGGTTTAGAGGGAATGGTGAAAGGTAATCTCATTTGTACTGTGTAAGAGCTTGTTTACCCTCTATTTGCTACGGGCCTGGAGTAACACATCTCTCAAAACTGATTTCAAGAGGCAGCCTTGAACAAATTTCAAAAAATTACCAATGCTGAAGGAAAAAAAAAACAGCAACTCCAGTTATCAATCAAGTGCCAAGTAATTTGCTCAGCTGAGAGCAAATTAACTAGCCCATGTAGCAAAGCATGAAGAGATAAGGCGGCACAGACTGACAGACGACCTGAAAAACCTTGATATTCTTTTTTTTCTTATTTTTTTTTTATTTCATCACTTCCTCCAGGCCGTCGTTCACATTTCAAACCTCAACAACTAGATCAAAACAATGAAGCGACCTATGCCTGCTGCTCTGGATCTGTCTTTCTTAACACTGACTCCAGAGCAGGTGCAGTGATACCATTTAGCATCTGGGTCCGAAAAGAAAAAAAAAAGGTGAAGATTATTCAGAGCCTACGTACAAAAAGCGGTCTACAGTTCACAAGACCCTCAGTGAAAGTACAGAGACCACAACCACATGTTTGCATGTGAACCTGCCCCTCGTGAGACTAAACTGCAGTTATTTTGCAAGGAGACCATAACATTTACTGGAAACTGGAGTCATTTGGCCGTCGATCTCAGAATTTTTCTCATAAAACATAGTAGATCCGAGAATGTTACTGTCTACGACTGGACTGCATTGCATGAGGCGGAAGCTCTAGATGAAAAGCCACGAGTGAAATTGTAAATTCCTGATTGGGATGGCATGCTCTGAGCAGGGGGACATGGAGATGCAGGGGGACATGGAGATGCAGGGGGACATGGAGATGCAGGGGGCGCCCGTGCCCTCGCTGATGCTCATTGGGTGACGAGTGATGACACAAGCAGTTCCCCGGAGACCATCTAATACCTCAAAACAGGATGCACAAATGAAGAAAAGACTGGTTAACAGCCCTTACACTGATGCTAATAATGGCGAGACTATTGCTCACAGGTTGCTCTTGAACCCAAAGAAGTCCCTCCCCTCACCCAACCTTAGACCAATGTTTCTCTGGTCCAACCAGGAGCTGAGAGGGAGGAAAAACATGGAGCGTTGGGGGCTCCCAAAGGATTGAGTTGTGTGGTGGAAATCCTCCAGAACACGCACATTCACATTCGACGATGAAACTCCATCATGCTTTCCTGATCTGACGGTTACATTCTATTTACATTTATATCAGGCTGCTTAGCTGACACATTTGATCCAAAGTGGCTTATACTGAAGCATGTCTCATATGATTACAAACGCAAGAGTTCATAGACAGCTAGATTCATACATACATACATACTTATATTAATCTCAAAGGAAATGTATATAGCTATGTTTCCCACAGCTATCTTGCACTTGATTCTGGTCAATCACTGGAAGCTCAGGATAGCAGCACTTGTACCCAAGTTGACTCCTATATATATATATATACACACACACACACACACTGAACCATGCTCAAACCCTTCATGGAACTTAATCTAGTAACTTTAAAGACTGTGGCACCTGCTGTGGTAAGTTCATATTTCCAACCCGGTTCACCAGATGAGAGAAGAATTTCCATGGTCCCATGGCAGATATCTCAGCATAGGCCAGGTGTGGCCAATCATATCCGCAAGGTTGCAGGTTTTTGAGATAACCTTTAGCTCAGCTGTTCAAACCCAGGTGTGAGGACTATTCAGCCAATCAATCCTCTAATTAGTTACCTAATTAGGGAGTTGCAGCGAAAACCTTCACACACAATGGCTCTTTGCGAAGCTAAGGCCGATCTATAGGAACTGTGCAGTTTAACCCATCCATCTTCCAACCGTTCTTTCTCTGGGCAGGGTAGCAGGCAGCACAGGGTATAGGGCAGGGTACACCCTGGACGGGATGTCAATCCCTCATAGGGTATAGGGCAGGGTACACCCTGGACGGGATGCCAATCTGTCACAGGGCAGGGTACACCCTGGACGGGATGCCAATCCCTCATAGGGTATAGGGCAGGGTACACCCTGGACAAGACGCCAAGTATTCAGTCGAGGTGTCAGCAAATACATAGCTTGGCTTAGTGCTCAGCTCAGCTGTACCTGTCCTTGTCTGGAAATTAGCACTAAGGAGAGAGCCATGTTCACAGGTGCCACAAGGGCCTGCTTTTGGCTGGGGAATTAACCTGGGACCCCAGGGGGTGAAAAATCCATCGAATGTACCTTCTCTTGAGTGTGCAGCTATTCAATGCATTGACGTCCATCAAATACAGGTTTGTGTCACATTAAGGGGACAGTTCTGCTGTTCCATTACACCTGGTGTCTGATGCATGACCATCCTTCACAAGTATGTAAACCAGAACCATCCAGAATCAGATCCAGAATCAGGTTCAGCTCAGGAATTTTCCACAGACAGATCCACCATACACACATACATACACACTCACAATAAATCTCGCTGACTGGGAGGGTGGGAAAATGCCCAGTATGTCAAATAACCAGTTCAGGCCTGGGACCTACTAATGCAGTGTTTCCCAACCCAGTCCTCAAGGACCCCCAGACTGTCCACATTTCTGCTCCCTACCAGACAGTCCACATTTCTGCTCCCTCCCAACTCCTACCGGGAGCCGAGAGGCAACAATGTGGACTGTCCAGGGGTCCCCCGAGGACCGGTTTGAGAAACACTGTACTAATGCATCGACATAAGCAGTAAACACACCATTTAAGCAAATTTCAAAATAAGTGCACAGACACGAGACTTGGGGTACAGCTGCAGGATGCGAAACACCAGGCTATGCAGTTATCTAGGCATGTTTTGAATGAAAGTTCACCGTTTCTTTTCCCCCTTTTGTGTGTTGTGCCCGGTGGCGATTCCCGCGTTCGGTCGTGCCGAAATAAGGCATCGAGCAGAATGATGACATAAATCAGCCGTAATGACAGATCCAAAGGGGCTTCAGCAGAACACAAACACAGCATGGGCTGTTTTGTGCTTATGCAAGAAAGTTAAAAGGCGGCTTAGGCTGAATTCACGTTCTGTGAGAACGGGTTATGCTGGATTACGCAACAGTCGATCCTGGGGCTGCACGTCAGGCCATGGGGTTAGGAGGAGTTGAGCAAATTAAAAAAGCATTTTCTCTAATTACTGACGGATTCCACTCTAAACTGGCCACGACAGCCGGTGTGATGTAATGTCAGGACCGTTGGTGAACTGTCATGCAATTCTGAAACCTAAAATCAATGTGGTGCAAGGACACCAAAAATATGTCTGCTTAAAGGATGCTCCAGTTAAAGGGGCCAGGAGGGAGGGGGCCGTGAGGTTTATGTGGCGACGTAGTATTCCAGAAGTCTTTCACAATCATTTAGATTATTTCTTTATTCCTTTAGTAGATATTTTTGTCCACAGTGAAGTGAAGTGAGCAATATATTATAGTACAAGCATACAGCTGTCAAGGTGTCAGCTAAGCATAAGGATACCTAGGAAGTGCTTCCAATGAATAGCCGGGAATAAGGGTAATCAGGTATGCACCTTTCAAACCTAGCTACAAACTAATTAGACGCCTATTCAAATCGAAAGACAAGACGTAACGCTAACAGCATTTAGGGAACATTTAAAAATGTTACAAGGTGGTGTGGCAGCAGCCTCTGTTAAGAGTTTGTGGAAAGAAATCAAAACATGGATGAAGGCTGGAATGCGGCAGCTACTCAGGATTCCGCCTTGCCCTTGATGCAGAACATGCCGCATTGACTTCTGCTTTCTCTGTAATGACAAGACAAGAGGGGTTCTACTTGCGGTAACACCATGTTTATTTCCGGAGTCAATGCCTGAGAGTCATAGTCCAAAAATACGCATGTCAGGGGGCAAGCACGGGAACATCCAAACCAAAAAACCAAATCCAAAATTGATCCGAATCCAAAATTGATCCGAATCCATTGTCCGAACCCAGGCAGAAGGTCACAAGTTCGATAAGAGCGACACGAGAGATGCACCAAATCCAGAGAAAGATACGTAAGAAATTCACAAATCATATACAAGAACAAATTCTTGGTTTGTTGAAATTCAGTACTGAGTTCATGGAGATAATCGCAAATCTGAGTACCAGCTCCTTTTGTCTGTTTAGAGACCCTCCCTTTAAATGTGCAGACGGCCCCTTTAATGCATCAAACAGTCCCTGCCTCTCAAAAAGTCTCTGCGTGGCACTGCTGTAAATCCAGCACTTTTAAGCTATGCTAATTAATTACATTGATGGGCCTTAGTATTCAGGGGAGGTGCAGTCAGAGCTGGCTGAATGTAGTGGCATAAGAAGTTTGACATTGGGGGGGGGTTAGAGAGACCACATTTTTCTCAGCATGGCAGGGCAGGGTGACGTATATTGTGACATCACAATGGACATGCAACACTCACATTGTGAAAGCATGCGATGAAAGAAAGATTTTAAAATAATTTTAGAATATTTAAGATTTCATAATTTAAAATACGACTAACACTGTTTAAGGTACAGCTTTACTACTAAATATAAAAAAATTACTGACCCATACAACACAATGAGATTGACGGAGGACTAAGATCTGTCTTTGGCAAATATAAGTTTTGTCATCACACTCTGCATGCATGGTGAATCGCCCTTAGTAATGTGTGGATTCATAATGACAGATGAGGAACATGCACTTTATTTTTCTTAATTATTTATCTTTTTGGGGGGGGGGGGGGGGGGTGGATGCTTGGCTGGATGGTGTCGTGACGTGTCC
>JABFEB020000043.1:11706803-11717721 GCA_019775895.2 Stomatorhinus ivindoensis
TCGACTTTACGTCAGCGTGCAAAATTTCAGCTCGATCGGACAATGGGAAGTGAGTGAAAAATCGATTACAAAATTCCGCCCAGACAGACAGACAGACAGACAGACAAGTGAAGTGTATATAAGGGTGGTAAATAAACACAAACATTACAGATTCTGGAAAAAAAAGAATGTGTCATCAATTCAGGACCTGAACAACAAGCTTATTTTAACCATATTTTCACCATCACTTACACAAATCTGGCTGATTACTTAAAAAAATAGATATTCTGAGAGGAAAATTTCCAGGCAATACAATAAATTCAGTACAGAGTGGCGAGTCTGCTCCGGCAAAGGAACACCCCGGATGTGATGGCAGTCCCCCACAGAGCAAAAGCACATGGAAATCTGAAAAACATCATTAGTTCATATTAGTACATTTAGTTCCATGGGCCACTAATTCGATCACTAACAGTTCCGGAATAATCTCTCTGTACAAGTCATTACAGACCAATTCTCACCCTGATGTAAAACTGACTTACAGACAGGTGTTTGTGTTTATTAATTTATTTGATTTGCATTTTGATCATTTTTCACCTATTTATAACTTAGCCCGGAAATTGCTAATAGCGGGTGAAGATAAAGTTCCAATAATGTATTCGATCGCTGGTTGTTTTTCGGTACCTTGTCCTGTTGAGAATCGATCACAAAGCCGAAGTATGCGTTTGCCTACACAAGAAATCGCTTTGTTTCTCAGATAGATGAGTGATTGTTGTGCCGGCTTCCCAGGGGGAACAAATGTTTCGCTGAGAGCAGAGGGCCAGTGCACGCTTCAGGACAGCTTTTCCTTCTCTTTACGAAACCGCAGCTGGAATCCAGCAAATCTCCCGTAGAAGCATCCGGGACACTTTCCATTGAATCGGTAAATGAGCTGGAGGAGGCATGGAAAGTTTCTCCATCACTTTCCACGAGTAACGGAACCATAAACAAGAGTAAAGGTTCATTGTCAAGTTAAATCAAGTCAAGTAAAGCTTTATTGCCGTCGTAGCTACTAGCAGTACATAGTGAAACTAAATAATGTTCCTTCTGGACCCACAGTGCAACATTCTTGACAGGACAGACCTTACAGTGCTAAACATTTTTGGAATAATTTACATATTTTACTATCAGATTCCTCAACAACAATATTTACATTTGCATCAGTATGGAATCATGGCAATCTGGTCGCATGTTATAATTGCATACTGTGTGATGTATGGCATGCACAATATTTAGGGATAAATGCATGTCGTCTGTATTGTACCAGTGTCAACTTTCAGCACTGCACTACTTAAATTTGCGCAAACCTCACATACCTTGCCTTTGCTCCCCGCCACTGTGCATCTCCTACTACATTTATCATCTGCACGTACTTCTTAACTGTCTAATGTCATGGTGTCCCCAACAGTGACAAGCTGTGTCCCCAGCCTTGCTTGTGTGGCAGTAATGATCATGACACTGATCATTTAAGGGGAGGGGAGATGGGGAAGATTACTGCGTTTAATATACATTTATATTTACCTTTATAAACATATATATTTACTGCCTATCTTAACTTAACCTAGATACCATTGTACAAGGAATAGGCGATGCTTGTGAAGACCACATAAGGACCACTATTTTTCAGCAGCTAATGCCCTTCCAATCAGAAGTAAAGCTCACCACAGATAGTGGGGAGTGGTTTTTTTGAACAGGAAAACACACACACATACATATACACACACACACACACACACAGAACACACACACACAAGTTGGTCTTCCTATCTAAATGGGGGCCGTCCATTCATTTCTATGGGAAAAACCCTAATCCCAATCACGACACACTTAACCCCTACCCAGCAGATTTTTATAAAACTGAGGTTATTCAAATGGGGACCTAAAGAAGTGTCCCCAAGAAGTAAGAAAGTTTCAGGTTTTATCGCACTTTGGAGACATTTTGGTCTCCAAATGTAATCTATGCAAACCCAGACACACACACACACGCACACACATTTTCGATGTTCACTTCAAACCAGCAGGTGGCATCTTGTCTGGCTGGTCGTGTAGGAGACAGTCCTGCCACACTCAGGATTCCGCATTCCGCCAAGAGGGCCTCGCCCCTCCCCACCCACTCAGACGCATACATATCCTTGCTCGGCAAGCTCCGATTTGTCTGGACTGGTCTGGTTGCAGCTGTAGAGGAGGCTTCAGCCTCCATGCGCGGACACACACGCACATGCGCGCACGCACACGCCCGCCATGACAGCTCAGCCTGCAGTATTGGCGTCCCTGCAGCGTCCAACAGACCTCCCATTCACATCGCAGCACATTGCAGCATTCATGTGACAACCAGCTGGACGGGGGGCTCTCAAGATCCAGGAAATTGGTGGGGAAAATCAGGAAACACTGCCTGTCTGATCACAACACCTTTCTGATCAAAATCTCTCACTTGTCTCAGAACTGTTTGGCCAATCGTGACAATAATGACACGTTGACACTGCTTCAGCTAAAGATGATCTGTAAATTTTCCTTTTTTAGTGAAAGCTAAGTCAGGGCAAGCTGACCTTCATCCACTTCAAATGTTATTTTCCCCTCAGAAAAGTGCCTGTAGGGAGAGAATTTCTTTAAATGCACTTTAAGAAATCTGAACCCAGCTTAAGGCTTAGTAAAGATAATATTTATCATCGTTATCATATTCAGCCACTCAGCCATTAATCATTTGATCCATAATGCAGTTCATACTTTTTAAAAGCCATTTTTTTTTATTTTAGAGTTTTATCTTGATTTGCTGAAAAAGGTTTCCTTGCCCTGAAAGTTGGGTCCCGTTTCCTTTTCTCGTGGCCTAACGTGACCCGCAGTGTGTGTGCTTGTGTGTGTGTGTGTGTGTGTGTCTCACAGGGAGTAACTTGCCTCACCGGAGCCTCTGGTTCCTTTGGGGCGCGACGTAGGACAGCCCAGAAACACATTAACAAACAGTCGTGACCTCTTGCCAATGGCACAGAAATGCCAGCAAGGGATCAAACCAAAAAAAAAAAAAGACAAGTGGACTAATAGACAAGCATGCAGTGAAATATCTTAAAATGTCCCTCTATCACAAAACGTCGACAGCTTCTCATACATGCATATTATACTTGAATAACTTAGCTACTACTAAGGAGTATACAGTGAGTAACTAAATTTATCCTTAGTCATGTGATGATGTTTAAGACAGGAAATAGCCAAGATCATGTTTCTACAGTCACTCGGCACCGTCAGCATACCGGCACTAGAAAAGAGGTATAAAAATCACCGAAACAAGCCCAACAGGCACAGTTTCCACAGCCTGATGGATCACCATTGTGCCAATTTAGGTCACAGACACCAAGCCCAACCGGGCATGGACACGTCTGACCTCTCAGGGGCGAGGAAGGGTCAGCATGGTGGGGAAAAAGGGAGCGAGGGCAGCGGACGCAAGGTGGACGGCAGCCAGCCTATTCCATAGGTTCTATTCCATAGGTTCTACAAAATTTCCACCTCTCTCATTTCCAGGCTTTGATATCATCTCCAGATCTGCAGTACTTGTACTGTCCGCTCATCTCATACTTCGCTGAAGCATTTCAAATAAAATTACAAATTAATAATAGCCACATGAATATAAACTCGATGTATTAGCTCAGAAGAGGAGAGACTTTGCATGCTGCATGTCAGTGCTGTTATAAGACACAAACCAACAAAATGTCAGAATGACCAGGAGTCTGACTCAGTCATTTTCCCTTGTGTGTCCAGATCTGGTTTTACAACTGATGAATCATTACACTCCATAGCTATGAGTTGGACAGCAACTGAATGAAAAAAAGTGTTCAAGTGACCTGCAAGTTTCAGACCCTTATGGAACACTCAAATATGGATTTCTAAAGAAGCCTAACACCTTCAGTTTTGTAAATTTTCTCCTTTAGATGTTATTTATTTGCGCTGACACCAACCCCAATGACTCGGCAGGGAGGTTAGAAGCGAGAAAGCGTGTTTGGAAACAATTGCCAAGTATTGCCCCACGACGTGCTGAAGCCTTTCAACATGCTAACAGTTTTCGGGTTGTCCTGGTTATAAAAACCGTCTGAGAAGCAGCATGGCCTGGTGACAGGACAGTTACACGATCATTCGCTACAGATCTGCCCGGCTAGCTATCATAACCCCGGCTTGTATGGATTCTGATGTCCTGTTTTTGTTGCACAAGCTACTGCACCCACTGTTTCAGGACTTGGCGACATGGATCTCAGTTTTTAAAGAGGTCAGAAGACCGCCATCGCTGCTAAAAGGTTTTTAAAACATCAGGAATCGTCGCACAAGTCACCGAGACACTTTGGGATGCAAGACAATTGCGGAGTAGTTAAGCCTTCACCTTCGCTATTCATGGAAGAAAGCTGTTCCCCCCTAAAAATTGAAGACCAAAGCCTTGAAGTAAGAGATGGCAGCTTCTTTTAAAAACACACACACACGATCGTTTATCCCAGAGTCAAAGTTTTAGCCTGAAAAATGACTAGGTAATAATCGGCATAGCAGTGAAGAATGCTGCTGGAGCATAACATCGGGTTCAGACATTCATCAACAAGCTATTGTGCAAGATAATGGTTTGTTTTCAGGAAGCCAAATTCTGATATTGCAGAGGAGATGTTTACCGTCGATGACACTGGCAGTGAACATGGCACTGCCGGAAAATGCAGTTTTGCTGAAAAACCCTAAGACTTTGGTTACGTTTTTTTTTTTCCCTTTTCTGTTGACTTCGGTGACACAAGCTGACAGACATGCTGAGACAACACTTGCTCCTCACATGTCGACGTGCAAACCAGGGGGAACACTAACCGTCATTCCACTTGTTTTGCAAACCTGGGCTCAGACAGCAGTTTAGCATGTTTAATGCAAGTGCTATAGGTTTACGGTGAGGTTAAACATGCAGGTTACATTAAGCATTTTTAACCAAGTGGAAATGCCCTTTCTGAGGTCTTTGGTACTGTATTTGAGCTTGTGTTTAACCTCGCACTGAACGCTAAGTGAGGGGGCTTTCCCCAGCCCATGCCCACAGGCCTCCTACCCCAGCCCAGCCCCCTCGCCTTCTGGAAACAGCTCAGGTTTTGCACCAGCATCCACCACACTGCCGCTCCATCGTCAGGTCGCCACGCGCTGCTTCCGGTCTGCCCCCGCTCTGGCTGAAATGCAATCACACGCCATTTCAGTGCATTAAAATTTAAAAACAAAAAATTGGCGCCACCTCGCCGGCTCTACAGAGCAACGAAGGAAACCTTCGGTCTTGCCAACTCTCACACGTTTGGCGTGACACTCCCACTTTCAGACGCTCACGCAAGAAATCTTACAGCAAATCTATGCTATTGCATTAAAAACCTGAAAATAGCTACATCAAAAGTGTTGGGGTAGTTTGCAAACCCTACAGACTATTTACAAGGTAATAAAACTGCTACATACATGTAAATGTGTGTGCAGTCTTGTTTTGAATTGAAAATCTCACTCCAACAGCTGACCAAAGTTGGCAACCCTTTGCTGGACTCAAGATGCATTGACATTACTGAGTTGGGGGGGTGGGGGTAGACCTGGGGGTAATGGGGACTGTGTGTGGCGTGCTGCACCACGCCACACACTTTTACCAACCAGCAATTTCCAGGAGCCGTCTGAATGCCAGCTTCTCATTGGTCAGTTCAGTTTAACTGACCATCCCATCCCATTCCAGGTTAATGGGATGGGTTTCACGCTCATGACCCTATAGTGCACAAGTAGTTACAGAATATGGATGGATGTTTAATGTTATATGCAAATCAAATAAGAGCAGATATTTCATTACAGTATTTCAGGCTGGGTACTTTTCTAAAAGGCGCTACTGCAGACCACCCCGTGGGACTTGAAAGAACAGCCATGAGGCTGCAGGCGCATGTCGGTGAGCCTCACAGTCACCCGATTCCCCTGCAGCTTCTGCTGATCTACTCTTAGCTTAGCTGCTCCAGTCCTGCCATTTGCCATACTGAGTTCTATAATACCAACACGGAGTAAGTTTGTGAAGTTCACAGTCACCGGCTTCCTGACTGACGACAGCGTCATCCCAGAGAGGGGCGACCGAGCTCGAGAGATAAAGAGGATCCGCGGCGCAGGAGGGTAAACTCATTTGGACACAACAGCAGAAGCTTAAGTGCAAAATATGTCATAAATAGGTGAGGTATTTCCTCACAGGACAGCAGAATAAATATTGACAAATTGAACATTTTTAATTTCCATGAAACATCCAGTTCTGGATTTGAGCCTTAGCACAACACTAGCGTGTGTGCATGTGTGTGTGTGTGCGCGCGTGTGTGCGCGTATGTGTGTATGTACGGGCAACACCTTATCTGCCAAAAAAAAGGCATCATTCACTCAGGCTGCCATCGCAGTCTGGGTAACATGGAGGTTGTGGCCTTCAAATAAAGATGAAGGGGAAAAGTGTCAAATCACCCACCTGAGATAACTCTGCCGCTTGCTCCAGTAGCTAAACATAGCGAACGGTGATGCCCGTACGTCACGTTCCAAAACGCAGGCTTCCACCTCTCTCCGTCAAGCTGGCGGAGCACACACCCACGCAAAGACAGCAGGTTTCATATTCCTGTTCAGACGTGAACGTGGGCCAGGGAGGACGCGCCGGTACAGTCTCACACGACGTGCCATTAAACGTAGCTCGTGGCTTTTTATGTATATTGGGGGGGGGTCATTCTGCTGTAATGAAAGTAATCTGTTTCAGTTTCTGGATAAATGTGCCATTTAAGGTGTGAAGTCTAAAATGACAAGTTTAATTTAAAAAAAAAACACACAAAACTTGGCAGAGTGTATTATTTCATCGAGCATTTTATCAATTCTAATTCTAGTTCTACAGGTCACTGAACCCTAAACGTCCTCAAAAAGGTCAGCAAAACTGATTCTTTGAATCACACGGCACAATAAGTGCGTAATTTTAACAAGCATAGGATTTAAAACGCCTCTTCTTCACTTAAGCTCTGACTAATGCCACCAGTGGTACATTCAGATGCATTATGAAATATTACTCATCTGTTTTATTTTCAATGTCAGGCTCCATAGCAGCCAGTCATTTATAGTTTTCCTGTTATTTTCCAAAAATAAATGCAGTCAATAAAAATTCCCCCCCATTAATCTCATTGGTCAGACACCTTATAATTTTTTTTACTTCTCATTGCGAACACTCATCAAACCACAATTCTGTGCCCATATTTCTGTTTATGACAATTTCCAATGCATTACACAAAGCAGGTTAAATGTGCATATTTTCAGGAAGAATATAATGTCAGTTTTAAATGCAAATGTTGCTTTTTTTCCCTGTGAAGTTTTTTCTCAAGTAACTGTATTTAAGGGCTGCTGAAAAAGTGTGCTTCTCTCTGAATGTCACTCAGTGTCCCAAAGGCAACATGGGGACTGCTAAATTCACCACACAGCAATGCACACGTGCGAACGTAAGGTCCGCCATGCATGTACAACAAGCAGAGAGAGAGAAGAAGGAGTGGAAGGTGATTTGGCAAGGAGGAGGTCGTTATTGACGTTAGCTGAACGGTTCCTCCAACTTAGCAACGGTGATTTTGCCTGGGGCGCTGTTGCATCACAAGCCGCCCTTGACCCTCTAACATAATGCTTCACAATCCGGTCCTCGGGGACCCACAGACAGTCTCGATAGGATTCTGAGGGGGAGCAAAAATGTGGACAGTCTGATAGGGAGCTGGGAGGGAGCAAAAAATGTTGACTGTCTGGCAGGGAGTTAGGAGGGAGCAAAAACAAGGAGCATCTGTGGGACAGGATTGGGAAACACTGCTCTAACATCTCTCCAGCATCACTGTAACTTAGAAAGAGGCATCTGCTGTATGAACAGCAGAATCTGTGCAGCTGGCTTGCTGGGCCAAACAGAGAAGAGTCTCATTATGCTCTCACACCATCGCTCTCCAAGGCCTCATTCCCATCAGCTTCTGCTCTGCGTTTACGCAATGCCTCGCATCTCCAGGAAAACGTGAGGTGGGGATTTCTGAACAGTCTCCTCTTGCGAGACTTTTACTTTCTCAACACGCCCCGAGTGGTGTGTCTGATCACCAGAATGAGGAAGGAGTCGGGAAGCAGACCACTGAACAGCTCCCTCTAAGAAAGGTCAGCGGTCAGTGGTGGAGATGTAACTATTTATAAAGTGTACTTTCAGAAATGCAATGACAGATTTATGTTTAGCTCAGACTTTGAAATCACCCGCAGATGTGCTTTACCTTTTTCTTAACACACAGTATATAATGTAACAGCAGGAGAAACACAAAAAAAATGCCCCTCGACCAGACCTAGATCACACCGAGTCAGGAAATGACTTGTTAATGATGTGATGATGTATGGTCACCGTGAGTTTGTCTGCACAGCTACTTTTGACCTGCAGTGGAAGCTCTTGGCGTTTTTTAGACATCTCCGCTTTCACATTCACTTCAAAAGTCAGCCACTCTGAGCGGTTAAGATTGATAACACAAGCCTCGTCCTAAAAACACGTCGATAAATACTATCTTAACATGTTAATGCCTTTTAGGCAAACTGTATAGTTTGCAAAGTTTCATTTTTTATCTCCTGTCGCAGCCCCTACAATGAAAATGGAAAGCTAATGTGTAGTTCTTATTTACATATTCAATATTATTCTTACACCACGAAATTACAGTTGAATGGTGCACAATAAAAATCAGCTTCTGTCGGGCCACAGGGAACAGATAACGTTGATATCATTTGATAGGAATCTAACTTTATGGCAACGTCGATCTGAATATTCAAATTAAAACTGCTTTTATGATGATAAGCTTCGTCTGTGTTTTGGAAAGATGGGATCATACTCAAATCGAAGGCTCTCTCTCCCTTCTATTCCTCTGCAGAAAAGGAGAAATCGACATGTCAACCTCCTAAATAGTTTTTCCGAAAGGGCACTGGGACTTGTACAAGCTGAAAATGAAAGAAGAGGTGACAGCGGAGGAAGAGGTTGCTCTTCTGAGTCGTCGGTGTCACCGTTTAGCACAAACAACCACCGATCACCCTCATGTGCTCCACGTGGGCGGCCAACCAGGGTTCGTCATTCTCGATCAACTAACGGATCGCAAAGATTCATGTATTGATTAGACATTCTCAGCATCTCCTCTAAATGGGTCATGTTCTCCAACGAGGATATGTTGGGCAGGCGTTTGCCAAGGCTTTGCAGTAATTATCTCAGGCTCATGAGGCTGGACACAGCGGGGGTGCTTGGTAAATTACACATTTCTTCATAGGCCGCCGTTATTCATAACTCTGTCGCAGCATCGCAAGCGACCCTCAAGTGGATTAAAAATAAGGTTGACGCCACTCTTTGTTTGGCATCGCGCCTTTTTTATTTGGCAGCGCTAAATGAGATATTGTTTTATTAGCGCAGCCTTAATTAATTTCCTGGATCTTTCTTTGGGATTCTGAAACATCTGGGGTATAGTTTGGGGTATATTGTGTCCTCGTGACCATAATCCAGGCTCAGGATTCCTTGGCGTAACCAAAAAGAAATTGCCCACAAAGTAAGGTTTAACCCCTTACAGCTTCATCCTCAAACAGGACCAGTTAACATGGCTGCATCATGGATTATGTTGACGTTTCTCTCTGAGTGGCAGGAAAAATCAGCCCAATGTCAGGATTGTCCCTTTGGTGTCGGCGAGTGTGAATTAAGTCGGAATGACTTAAAGATCCGAATTACACATCAGACAACCTAAACCAAAAGTAAAATGTTGCGTAATGGTTTTCCATACTTCACATTTAGTAAGGGTATGCGCAATTCTCGAAGCGAACTGAAAACAATAGCTTTTCATTGTCGTCATTTTTTTTTTGTTACACCACAGTTGTTGCAATAAAATGTGGATGCTTATATAGGTTAATCTTTGTTGTGTGGGAGACTTTGTGCGTGAGCAGGGAGTGCTATGAGCAGCAGGCTTGTTTTCATCACCTCGTAGAGGGCGTTTCTGTGCCTGTGCCTCGGATCGGCCCGTAGGCGGGCCGGGCTGCACCAGCCGACATGGAAAGGCCTTCAGAGTTTCCCTGTGTGAGGGTGTGCGGGCAGTCACCTCTGCAGGGGAAGGCGGCGGGCGGGGTGGTGGCCCAGGAGCACATTTTCAGCAGTGATGAGCCTGCGCCTTCACACCTTACGGCGTGACATCTATGAAACTCTTCTTGTTTTTCCTCTATTCAAAACCAGCTGCGTGACAGGCGCTGCAACTGGCCTGAGCAAATTCCTTAAATTAAATAGTATAATATATCCATCTTCCATGCCACTTATCCAAATACAGTCCCGAGGGGCCAGAACTCTGCACATTTTTGAGTTTCCCCTCATTTAACACACCTGCTTCAGCTCCTTGAGATAATAACCACACAGCTCTTGAGCTGAATCATTTGTGGTGGAACAGGGAAAGAACTAAGCTACACAGGGCTGCGGCCCCCCAGGACTGCAGTTTAACACCCCTGCAATACAGAATCGCAGCGATCCTGATGTCTATCCCAGTCTAACCACAGCAGGCGGCCTGGGTGTGATGTCATTTCTTCACAGAGCAGAGACTCAGAGACTCTCACACTCTATGGGCCATAGAGAGATTCTGCTCTTGTTAATTGCATGTTTTTCAACTGTGGGAGGAAACATGCATAGCGATAGAACATACAAATGCCACACACACACACACACGCACACATGTGCGGGGCTGAGAGCAGGAGTCAAACCCTGTGCTGCCCATATTAGAACATTAATTTAACATAAAGTGAGACATGTCCCTCAAGAATGAATATCCAAACTTACAAAAAATTATTTTTAAGAAAATGCACCAGCAAAATACAGAAAATATAGTGCTTGTGTTTATGTATACTCTCTCTATAGATACTGGCCTATATA
>JABFEB020000043.1:11717749-11728778 GCA_019775895.2 Stomatorhinus ivindoensis
GAACAATACAGACCTGAAAAATTGCTAATTTAACAATTATTTTAATTTCAACTGCGAAATTTAATTTCAACCTTAACATTTCACATATCTGCAGTGGCTGAATGCTCAGTCTGGTCAGGATGGACAGCAGACAAATAACGGCAGGTCATCTGTGAAGGCTGAGTTTCGTCGGGCTGCAGCACCGAGTAGAGGCAGGTGGTGAGCAGAGTGACGAATGACAGAGGAGATGACTCAAAGGATAACGCGCCGGGTGACACAGCAAACAATTTCACAGAGGATTCCTTAGTGCAAAATCCACCGTATACAGCAACGTATCAGATTTTTTTTCACAAGGAAAATTCGATTTGACATCGGGAAAAAAAGGTGCTAATTTTTTTTTTTTTTTTTAAAGCTATCCTTCTTTAACCCACTGCTTACAACCACAAAAAACATCTATCGTAGATATGCAGAGTGTCAGTAAATTTTTGTAATTGTCAGTCGAAGCGCTAAGTCACACGGTCTCACTGCAATTTCATGGTTTTTCAATATATTTCAATAGACTGTTCTCGATGTGAGAATTAAAAAAAGGCAGTCCGTGGTTAGGTTGGTGAGTTGCAGAAAGAAATTTGAAGTTGAAAGGAAATCCGATGGAATATTTTGTTTGTGAAAGGAGTGTTTGGTAGTACTGGGCAAACTGGTATTGTAGGCTAGGCAAGCTGCTGACCATCCGCGGGCTACAGGTACTGCATACGACTCGGTGCCAAACAGCTCAAATGCCCAGTGCAAACTGGGAAACAAGACGCTGGGGAAATGCCACCTGAGAATTCGCAGGGCGTCGCGCGCGACCGTGCTGCATGGGATGCCAGGACTGGCAGCGGTGCTGATGTGCATTTGAAAATAAATCTAAATAATGCAAAACGGTTGTTTACGGTGAAAATAAAAGGGCACGACAGCCTACACAGTAAGAATCCAGATCTGTTTTTCAGACCAGATGCGGGTGTACATCTCTAGAAGGAGGGTGCCAGATCAGAGAATCAGCACATGAAGATAAAGCGAACATCACTCCAAAGACTTATAATCCAGGCCCATCTCCTTACCTTCTTATGATACCTAAGCAATCTCATGCCTGCCTGTACCGGAACATAAAAGCTTAGAGGAGATTAAATTTAAAGTAGGCCTACTGACTTTTATTTGTGATATGCATTATTGTCATAATCCCTTCCTGTGGGGAGGGATGTAATTTATTAACAGTGCCAAAAATGTCTAGGTTAGAACATGTAACAAAGTGAAAACTTAATACATGGCTACGCTTTCAGTCGAATTTGAGACAAAATGTAAAACACTTTATAAGTCGGCAATTGCGTTAAACGCACGTTAGACAATCACGACTTATCCGAAAGAAAGTGTCCATTACTGTGACTTAATGTATAGGTGTTATTCGTGAATGCGCACACTCGTGCTGTCGTACAGCTGACACATCATAGTAAACGGGTAAACTGTGCCCATGTCAAACATTTGTCAGCGAAAGCCAAAACAGCCACTTGTTTTCGAGGACACGTACTAGATTGCATATTTTGACAAAGCAACAGTGGAGCATTCCGGTTTTGCAACTTCAGGCTCGATGCAACAGAAAAAAATGGGAGAAGACGACGCACACTGTTGCTCCATAGCATTCAGCTGTTGCTCAAATATAAGGAAACATTGCAATAGAGTGCAACAGTGATTCCCAGCGAGAGACAGTCAGGAGTTGCTTGTTTTAGGGAAAGCGCCTGACTCTCCGATAGATGGGGTTTGGGTTCAAAGTCAGGTTTACAGGTGGTTCGCCACAGAGATTGTGCACAGTGTAGAGGGTTTTTTTTTTTAATCCCGTTATTTTTTTCTGCAACGTAGCCAGCATGTCCTTGTCCTGAAATTCCTTTAATAATAGTACAAAAAAATTCTCTGGGCTATATTTTGATGCCTTACCATGTTTGTTAAATCTGTGTCGTTTGTTTTAAATCAGATCGTTTGGTTTACGTCTGTGGCTGTACAGTTAAGTTCTAGAGTTCTAAGCAAACATTTTCAAAATTTCTAAAAATATTTTTTAAATTACCGTGGCCCTAGACAACTCATATTTACGATAATAACCTATATAAATAACGACATGTGCCAACAGTAAAGGCAATTTTGAAATTTTAACTAGACCCATGGTGATTTTCTTACTACTGCTGTGGACAGACGACTCCAATAACACAAGGGGAAAAGCATAGAAACAGCGCTATGCGACAGAGCAAGCCTGAAAGGGCCTTGGCGATTGAATAATGGTGGTATTGAACTTTAGCAGCTGCATTGTAAAAACATGGATAAATGTCTGTGTACATACTGGCGGCAACAGTTTATTATAATGTAGTTCATCATTAAGGACATAGCGAAACTTGTATAATATAGCATTGCGCTGTTGAACCTGGAAACTCGAAAGCAGAAATCTGATTCATGATCCACATGACTCACGACGGGAAATGCAAGGGAACTCGCTTAACATCTGACTGCAAGCCCAGATGTTTATAATGCATACAACCCATGTGTGCTTCCTGAGAGCAAAGACTAAATAAGTCTAAAAAAATACCTTACGAAGAAAAATCAACTCATTAAAATCGTAGTAAATCCTTTATTTGTTTAATTTTCTTCATACATGTTGCAGTTCAAAATTTAACTATTGGACACAACAGTACACATTAAACGAGGTATGAAGAAGAAAAAAAAACTTTATGTCTTCCCATAAGCAGAACGTATAATTACATTATGGGCCTGGTGACAAGGAAATGAAATTCAAGAAAGAAAAAAACAAACACACACTAAAAAAAATCTTAACATGTTCCAAATCTTAAACCCGAAATAGCATAGGCCTAGTAAATTAAACTTGGTGACGAAAATGATCTTGTCATCAATGTCTTGTTTTGCACATTTTCCTGGTTCAGTTTCAAAAAGTTAATATCTTGGAGAAAGTGCGCACGGACGTCAACAAGCGCTTAAATTTATTAATAGACAACTAATCTTTTTAGCAACTCAGCACAGTCTTCATGGGCAAACATTACCGCTATGGTCCACGAAGAGACATGAAATGACTGTGCTAGTTCGTAATGTAAAATCTATGACGTTACATGGACAGAGTAAACATAACACAGAAGCATCCCAGGACAAATATGATTTGAAAACGTTCCCGTTACCTGTAAACTTCAGGTATTATATAGGTTTTACCAAATCCCTGGTTGACGCTTCCTATTAAAATTTACACGACTATTACACCCAATTCCGGTAAATAAGAGGGATACACTAACTATCATATTTAGGAATTGACTATACACTTCCTGGAATACGTCATTTTTCATAGACGGTAAAAAGAGTGATTTTGAAACCAATTTATTATTCTCAGAAAACCTACAGACCATGTCCTGAACTAAAAAGAATTTAAGCTATGGATTATAGCACAGGCAAGAACATTTTAGTAAGTAAATGGAAATTAGTAATGTAATACCGTGATTTTAAAAGTATCCGTAAAGTAAGATCACATTGCTTATTGCATTGCACAGTCATGAGCAATTAAAACATTTTTCAGAGGTGGTACTCAAGTAAGTCATTCTCATTCTGTCGGAGCGTTCTGTATGTGGTTTTTACCAATATCTGTCGCAGAAAATTGGTGTCTATTCACGCCCGACTAGTTTGTGTTGCAACAAATAATACGGAGCTTTTCGTGTTTCCCATTGGTGGGAATAGACTTATTAAAATAAAACATTCCACAACTTCATGGAATTGGTTTTATAATATAGTCTGAAATGCAAAACTATTTAGATATATTTCACTATATAAATAGTATAATTTCCAATTACAAGTTCGCACGGTCTTGGACCATAGAACGCTACGATAACACCATTTCCCATCCGTTACCAATTAGCGAAAAAGAAAACATTCTGTGACACACGTGAACCTTACGGGATAGTCAGAGCAAGAAGCGACTCGCGATCAGGCCACACGCCACAGCCCTGTGCATACAGCCACGCATCAACCAACTTCCCTAATGGAAACACAAGCTCTCAAGCAATGCCTTTCTACAAATAATTCCTTCGCACACGAACGTCATGTTGAACTCTGTGTCTACGATGATTAGGGAGGAAGAATTAAAGCGCATGATCATACAGACAGACATACCTTTGTCTAGAAAACCGAAAAAGCAATCAGGAAAAAAATAAGAATAAACGAGTACGTGTGTCCCAGGGAATAACCACTCTAGAAATGTTCTGTATATGCTGAATCTGTGGGTTAAGAACAAGGATAAGCAATTCAAAGCCGCTATGCTTATGTCACGGAATAGCAAATTAGTTCTGAGAATTTAGGGGCTGGGCTAAAGTCAAGGTCTACGTAGACCATTCATGTGACCGTCTGTTTTGGAAGCGTCCAAAAGAAAGGGAGAACTTCATGTTAAGACCGATAAGTTTTACCCAACTTTACCAATAATACAGCTCCGTTACTCAATAAATTTCGAAATATTTCGCTTACATTTGGATCAAATATCAGAACGTTTGATGGCTTCCAAAAAACATTTCCCATGCATGTCCTTATAACGAAACTGTGCAAAGCATTGTCCTCCCCTGTCCTCCAAAAATGGTACAGTCGTACGCTCAAATTCCGAGAATTGAGCTCTTCTGATTCTTAGAACTGGGGTTCTTAGAAGTGGTGATGCAAGGAGTTTCTAGGAAAGCACTACCAGGTGATTTTTTTAAATTCTTTTTTTTTGGCTAAATTATTTGGCGCGAAGTTGTCCTTTCTGTAGCAGGTGGCTTAGCAGTTGTGGATGTTTATTGAAATGTATAACAAGGTGTTTTGGGAAAGTTTTGTGTGTGTTGTTGTTGGTACTGAGTGGCCTGGCCATTGTCGGTACTCTGACGCATCTCCGTCGGTTTCTGATATTCCTGCTGCGGGGAGAAGGGGGTTTGCGGCAGTAGGGCTGTGAAACGTCTGCTGTCACTTTCGGCTGACATGCGAGAGCGCGGTGCTGCAGAATCATCTGCGCTCTATAGATTATACCAAAAAATCCAAATCTTAGTTTCTTGCAGTTTTCTTGATTAGTTCAGCTTGCTCTCGCAGCCATGAATGCGTGCCAGAGCGCGTTATGTTGTGACTGATCTGTTTATGCCAACATATGAGATGCGCATAAAATGTTATATGAATGCTCGACTGGCATCGCCGCCTGCATCACTGCGCTTTAATGAATGCCCTAAGTTTGTGGACGTCTAGGACTTTCTTTCTATAAGGTGTTTGCTAACTTCTCGCAAAGATGTCTGTCTTTTTTGGGCAATGTGTGTGACGACTCTTTGGGTATGAAGCTACACGTTCAGAAGTCATTGACTCCTGTTGGGGGGAAATGCGCTAACCGAGGATGCAATGTTAAGGCTGCAGATCGCTCGTAACTGCGTTACGGCCCTTTCAGCCATCCCTGGACTTAAACCGCTTTATCGACTGGTATATTTCCACTCAGTCATATGTCTGTGGGTTCTGGGGTGTCAAGGCAGAAAAAAAATGTACGAAATGTTTGTTTATGGTTAGACAGCGGTAACCAACGGCTATATTCATGTCGCTCGTCGTTAATGTATCAGATATTTCTACTACAATAAATAGGCGCATCACAAATGCGTGTAGAAAAGTTATCGTGTCGCTAAAGATTAAATAACGGTGTGTTCATTTTAGGCGACTGGCAACGCTTCAAAATATCAATTGGTGTTTCAACTTTAATAAATATTGGGTTTGTGTCCCGTACGGTCTTCGATCTACTTTCTCATTGTGTTTAGTATTAGTTCAGTACCCAGGCGAGACACTTGATGAAAAGAAGCACCGTGATGTTGGACAAATGCCTACACGCTATTTCTGGAAGCGAGCTACCAGGTTTCAGACGTCAGTTAGATGGGGATCATTTTCAATTTACTCCAAACGTGAACTTGAGGACCATTTTTTCCAGGAGCCCAATGAGAAACTATACTTTCGCTGCAAAAACTGTCGCTCTTCCTGAAAAAAAAATCAGTACCGCATGTAGGTGCGTTTCCCCAGTGTGGTATAGAAACTTAGAATTTGACCAAAAGGACTTTCCCGTAATAGAGACGGATAGACGTCATGGATTATTAATTTAACATTGTTAATAAAGCCCGCATTTTCAGTGTTAAATTTTTGTTGTAGATTTTTTTTCTTAATTGTAAAACATCTGTAATCGTGAGCATCACTTGTGGAAATTACAATTGAAAACCGTCTACTTGACCGAATTCATATTTGCATAGCTGAGCAGCTACGCTGTACTCACTAGCAGATTTAACGGTACAGGACAGATAATTATATCAAAAGAACAGAATCTCTGGTGACTAATTCCAGTACAGACTAGTAAATGTGTCCAAAACCCGTTTGAAACCAGATAAATTCCGCAGGAATTTCCGCAAGGGAGTGTGTTTGTTTTGTAGTAATTGTCAGCTATTTTAGTTTATATTCTTTTGAAATGAGTAGGATAATCGAATAGAAGATGCTTGGCTATTAAACTTCTTCAGCATTTCATTCATGTTAAAAATAACACCTGCAGGTATAAGCACCGGGAAGTCCAAGTGTAGATGCCTTTTAAAAGTTGTTTTCGATACATTAATTAGGTTACACGACGTGTCACACAGGTTGTGTCAGTATATTTTATGCGTGTTTTAAATATTAAGTTCAACTCTCTTTCAAATTGTGTGTGTGTGTGTGTGTGAGAGAGAGAGAGAGAGAGAGAGATTACACTTAACACTATAAATTAGCTTGCGATTCCAAAATCAAACTTCATGCCGTTATTTGTCTTGTATTACATTCTGACTTATGAAGAAATACAAGGTCTTCATTGCCATCTAGTGTCAGTGTATACTTTGCATCCTATTGGGGGAGGACACATTACAGAAACTTTAGTCTAATAAAGCACATTTTCGCAGCATATTTTCCATATTTTTTTGGGGGGGGGGGGTGCGGGGAACAGAAGATTCGGCGATAAGTTAAATCACCGCAGCGAATTTTAGTTCTCTGTATGTAAATACTGACTGTCGTGTACCCAAAGTCATAATCTTGTACCGAATATAGATTTGACAGTAATGCGTTATGGTTTGAATGACAGCAGCAAGTTCCAAAATGTTACTGATAAATCCATTAAAGTCAGTTTTTTATAGTCAAGTCGTTAAAGCGATCGCATTTACTGAAATGATACTCAATGATCATCCTGTCTGGAATTTGAACGTTAGCATATAGATACACCACAATTGAGAACCGGGTTACCTGCTTAACAGCCGCTTCTTCTGTACAAACTTTCATTTGTTCATCAAATTTCCACCTAAAATTCACTCATACTTAATCTCCCCTTAATTTAAATAGCCATGTTATTGGCGCAATCTATTAGCGTTTATTTTCAGAAGTCGCGCTTCTCCAAATAAAAATAAATAACTGGTGCATACGCAGGTCATCTGCTTCTCTCCATACCGATAACTACTTGAACACCAAGCGGACGCGGGCCATTGACTGTAAGGTATATCATGGTGTAAACTGCTGTCTCAGTCTTCAGAAATGATTGCTGTCCCATTAAGGAGCGATATCAGTGAATTATTTTGTTAGGAAACAGCGCCCCCCGCCGTGAGATCGCTGCAAAAGTCATATGCATTTCAATTTTAACATTCAGCTTTATCAGAAATTTCATAATTACTGGAGAAGTTGAGAAGCAGCTTGCAGTCTTGGCTTTCACACCTAGTATTTACTGATAATTATACATTACTCACTTTCAATGAGGGGGAAACTCTTAGGAAAGGCATGATTTATTTTGTTCCATTTCCTCATTTACAATCCACTGAACAGCAGCTTGCCTAGACTGAAAACATTTCACAGATGCTGTTCTTACTTCATTCTAAAGCAATGTCTGATTTACTTGTCCCCCCCCCCCCCCAAAAAAAGACAACCTTCCACGATCGGAGTGTTCATACAGTTCTGATCCCATAGCTAATTTCTCAATGTGCATTTTCACAGATCTTGAGAAGATGGCCTGTGCAGCAGACAGCTGCATTCAGTTCACCCGGCACGCGAGTGACGTCCTGCTCAACTTCAACCGGCTACGCAGCCGGAACATTCTCACTGACGTCACCATCCTTGTCAACAGACAGCAGTTCCGTGCCCATAAGACCATTCTTATGGCATGCAGGTGAATATCCGTTGAATGTGGAATTTTGGCATAATCTGAAGTTGTTTGCTAACTTCTCGCAAAGATGTCTGTCTTTTTTGGGCAATGTGTGTGACGACTCACATGACGATCAGTCACAACATAACGCGCTCTGGCACGCATTCAGAGTTTGGTTGCTGGATGACCCTGACAAATGTTCTCTCTCTTTCCGAAGCCGGCTGTTTTACACTATATTCACGGACTCCGTCAAATGTAACCTGAGTGCCATAAGTCTGGACCCAAAGGTGGACCCAGAAGGCTTTGCTATTCTGCTGGAGTTCATGTACACGTCATGTCTGTCACTGAAGGACAGTCTGATTGTGGCGACTTTGAACACTGCCATCTACCTGCAGATGGACCATGTTGTGGACACCTGTCACCGATTCATCAAATCCAGGTAGATATAGAGTGTGTATCTGTGTGTGGTGCGTTTTGGTTTAATATAATACTGAAGCCTGGCTCTCTGTATTCTCCAGGGACTCCTCTGCTAAGCTGTCCAGAGAAGACATCCTGGCCAGTCCCCTGCTGTTATCTCAGGATGTACATGCCTACAGAGCTCACGAAGAGCAGAATTTACCGAGCCGCGTCGCCCCCTTCAGGGATGGGAGGCCCTACTGCCCCAGCATGTTTGGTAGCGTGAACACCCCCAGCAGCTCCTACCATCTCTACGGCCATCTTCCCGTCCAGGGCTTCTCCTTCCCACTAGGGAAGCTACCAGACACCAAAAGCTCCTTCCCAGACTTTCCAAAGGGGGGCGCCTTCCACCAGAAGCTCTCCTCGTCGTCCGACTGCGCCAGTGTCGCAGGAGTCGACTACCGCGCAATCACCACCGCTGCCCCTAGCGTCAGTCATCTAACATTCTACCCCTCGCAGGAGGTTACTAGAGAGGAGGCGGCCAGGAAAGAAACGCTGGGAGAAGCCCGATCATCTGGTACAAGTTCAGGCTTCAAGAGACCGAACTTCCCTGGATGCCAGGAGACAACCAGAGAGGTGTCCTCTGTGGAGCAACAGCAGCAGCAAGAAGAAGAAGAGATGGAGGAGGGAGAAGATAGGGATTTGGGTCACCTACACTACCCACAGAGCCTTCCCCCCAGCCGCCGCAAGGTCCCTGTGGGCAGCCCACAGAGCCCACTGAAGTCCGACTGCCAGCCAAACTCGCCCACAGAGTCGAGCAGCAGCAAGAATGCCACCCTTAGCCTCAGCCAGGCCCCCGGTTCCCCCACGGCTCCGGGCGTGGCCGACCCCAAGGCCCGCAACTGGAAGAAATACAAGTACATTGTCCTCAACTCTGCCAACCAAGCCTCGAAGGAGAGCGGGGACAGTCCCAGGCCGGAGGCACGGTCGCCCGCCTACCCACCCACCGGCGAAGCGGAGCACCCTGATCCACAGGCCAGCAAGGTGACTGAGCAGAGCGAGGAATCCCCGGCACCACAAGCTAGTCGGCTCAACAGCATCATCAACAGGTAAGCGAGTGGACGTCTGCTGGCCCAATGAATGCCTTAAAGGCAAAATATTACCGCAGTAAGTTTAGAGCAGGTGAATTGCAAATATAGGAAAAGTTCTGGACATGAGTTTAAGGTACTTTTATGAAATGCACCAGTATAATCTGAGATCAGATTATAATCTGGCAGAATTATTTTTAGCCTAATCCTATTAGCAAGATCTGGTATGCCACAACCTAAGATCTGTGTGCCGGATTTTGTCACATTCACGCTAACAAACCCCCCCCCGCCCTTTCCTTTCTGAAGGACCCATGAGGCGAGTCAGAGGGGCGACAGCTGCTCCTCACTGTACCCAGGACACCTAAAGTGCACCTCTTGCGGGTCCTGCTCACCCCAGCACCCAGAGGCGTGCACCCACACTCCCGTCTCCAGCTTCGGTGAGGAGATGTCGGAGCTGCACTCAGAGTACTCTGACTCCAGCTGCGGTACGTCAGTCCGCCGCATGTCGCGCCCTGTGCGACTGCATTTCCATAAGCTCAAAAAATGCGTCCCACCCAATGTGGCAAGGCTCATAACTGCAAGCAGAGTCTTCACTGTTGAGTAAAACGCTGGATCTGTCTGTCCAAGATGTAATTTTATGTTTTTTGTTTTTTTTTTTTTTAAATAACAGAAAACTGCACATTCTTTTGCAACGAATGCAACTCTAAATTCACAGAGGAGGATTCCCTGAAACGGCACGTTCTCCAGGCGCACAGCGACAAGCCGTACAAGTGCGACCGCTGCCAGGCAGCCTTCCGCTACAAAGGGAACCTCGCCAGTCACAAGACCGTCCACACAGGTACAGTCGCAGACGCCACGGCCGTCGCAGGTCGCCGGCAGCCGTCGCTTCCGGGTTCTCACGGTCCGTTTTCGCACGTTCAGGAGAAAAACCGTACCGCTGCAACATCTGCGGTGCTCAGTTCAACAGACCAGCCAACCTGAAGACCCACACTCGCATACACTCTGGAGAAAAGCCGTACAAGTGTGAGACGTGTGGCGCCCGCTTCGTCCAGGTGAGCAGATACACCATTTCCAGTCGCGATAACCCCCACCGATTTCGCTAAATACATGTTGTACACCCCTTCCTGTTGCACTAGATCTTAGATGTTCTCCTTAATTTAGGTCGCCCACCTCCGCGCTCACGTGCTGATCCACACGGGGGAGAAACCTTACCCATGCGATATCTGTGGGACGCGTTTCCGCCACCTACAGACACTCAAAAGCCACCTGCGTATTCACACAGGAGAGAAGCCGTACCATGCAAGTATATCCTCTGCCGTACCCAATATTTTGACAGATCCCTTCCCCGCCAAAGCCGTATGCCCCCCGCCCC